>WEDG01003167.1:75985-286524 GCA_017591395.1 Schistocephalus solidus
GGTGCGGCCTGCAGCTGTGTCTGCAGGTGATAGTAGGTGATAGTAGACTTCCACTGCATCTACCGCACTATCTCTTCTCCTACCTGCCTGTGCCCGGTGTCGAGATATAGTCAAGAAGACCGGAGGCGGGTTCGAGCGCAGATGAATAATCTCCCACTGAGTGAGAGAACGGGGTGCGGCCTGCAGCTGTGCCTGCAGGTGATAGTAGGTGATAGTAGACTTCCACTGCATCTACCGCACTATCTCTTCTTTACCTGCCTGTGCCCGGTGTCGAGATATAGTCAAGAAGACCGGAGGCGGGTTCGAGCGCAGATGAATAATCTCCCACTGAGTGAGAGAACGGGGTGCGGCCTGCAGCTGTGTCTGCAGGTGATAGTAGGTGATAGTAGACTTCCACTGCATCTACCGCACTATCTCTTCTTTTACCTGCCTGTGCCCGGTGTCGAGATATAGTCAAGAAGACCGGAGGCGGGTTCGAGCGCAGATGAATAATCTCCCACTGAGTGAGAGAACGGGGTGCGGCCTGCAGCTGTGCCTGCAGGTGATAGTAGGTGATAGTAGACTTCCACTGCATCTACCGCACTATCTCTTCTTTTACCCGCCTGTGCCCGGTGTCGAGATATAGTCAAGAAGACCGGAGGCGGGTTCGAGCGCAGATGAATAATCTCCCACTGAGTGAGAGAACGGGGTGCGGCCTGCAGCTGTGTCTGCAGGTGATAGTAGGTGATAGTAGACTTCCACTGCATCTACCGCACTATCTCTTCTCTTACCTGCCTGTGCCCGGTGTCGAGATATAGTCAAGAAGACCGGAGGCGGGTTCGAGCGCAGATGAATAATCTCCCACTGAGTGAGAGAACGGGGTGCGGCCTGCAGCTGTGTCTGCAGGTGATAGTAGGTGATAGTAGACTTCCACTGCATCTACCGCACTATCTCTTCTTTACCTGCCTGTGCCCGGTGTCGAGATATAGTCAAGAAGACCGGAGGCGGGTTCGAGCGCAGATGAATAATCTCCCACTGAGTGAGAGAACGGGGTGCGGCCTGCAGCTGTGTCTGCAGGTGATAGTAGGTGATAGTAGACTTCCACTGCATCTACCGCACTATCTCTTCTTTTACCCGCCTGTGCCCGGTGTCGAGATATAGTCAAGAAGACCGGAGGCGGGTTCGAGCGCAGATGAATAATCTCCCACTGAGTGAGAGAACGGGGTGCGGCCTGCAGCTGTGCCTGCAGGTGATAGTAGGTGATAGTAGACTTCCACTGCATCTACCGCACTATCTCTTCTCTTACCCGCCTGTGCCCGGTGTCGAGATATAGTCAAGAAGACCGGAGGCGGGTTCGAGCGCAGATGAATAATCTCCCACTGAGTGAGAGAACGGGGTGCGGCCTGCAGCTGTGTCTGCAGGTGATAGTAGGTGATAGTAGACTTCCACTGCATCTACCGCACTATCTCTTCTCTTACCCGCCTGTGCCCGGTGTCGAGATATAGTCAAGAAGACCGGAGGCGGGTTCGAGCGCAGATGAATAATCTCCCACTGAGTGAGAGAACGGGGTGCGGCCTGCAGCTGTGTCTGCAGGTGATAGTAGGTGATAGTAGACTTCCACTGCATCTACCGCACTATCTCTTCTTTTACCCGGCTGTGCCCGGTGTCGAGATATAGTCAAGAAGACCGGAGGCGGGTTCGAGCGCAGATGAATAATCTCCCACTGAGTGAGAGAACGGGGTGCGGCCTGCAGCTGTGCCTGCAGGTGATAGTAGGTGATAGTAGACTTCCACTGCATCTACCGCACTATCTCTTCTCTTACCCGGCTGTGCCCGGTGTCGAGATATAGTCAAGAAGACCGGAGGCGGGTTCGAGCGCAGATGAATAATCTCCCACTGAGTGAGAGAACGGGGTGCGGCCTGCAGCTGTGTCTGCAGGTGATAGTAGGTGATAGTAGACTTCCACTGCATCTACCGCACTATCTCTTCTTTTACCTGCCTGTGCCCGGTGTCGAGATATAGTCAAGAAGACCGGAGGCGGGTTCGAGCGCAGATGAATAATCTCCCACTGAGTGAGAGAACGGGGTGCGGCCTGCAGCTGTGTCTGCAGGTGATAGTAGGTGATAGTAGACTTCCACTGCATCTACCGCACTATCTCTTCTCTTACCCGGCTGTGCCCGGTGTCGAGATATAGTCAAGAAGACCGGAGGCGGGTTCGAGCGCAGATGAATAATCTCCCACTGAGTGAGAGAACGGGGTGCGGCCTGCAGCTGTGCCTGCAGGTGATAGTAGGTGATAGTAGACTTCCACTGCATCTACCGCACTATCTCTTCTCTTACCCGGCTGTGCCCGGTGTCGAGATATAGTCAAGAAGACCGGAGGCGGGTTCGAGCGCAGATGAATAATCTCCCACTGAGTGAGAGAACGGGGTGCGGCCTGCAGCTGTGCCTGCAGGTGATAGTAGGTGATAGTAGACTTCCACTGCATCTACCGCACTATCTCTTTTTTTTACCTGCCTGTGCCCGGTGTCGAGATATAGTCAAGAAGACCGGAGGCGGGTTCGAGCGCAGATGAATAATCTCCCACTGAGTGAGAGAACGGGGTGCGGCCTGCAGCTGTGTCTGCAGGTGATAGTAGGTGATAGTAGACTTCCACTGCATCTACCGCACTATCTCTTCTTTACCCGCCTGTGCCCGGTGTCGAGATATAGTCAAGAAGACCGGAGGCGGGTTCGAGCGCAGATGAATAATCTCCCACTGAGTGAGAGAACGGGGTGCGGCCTGCAGCTGTGCCTGCAGGTGATAGTAGGTGATAGTAGACTTCCACTGCATCTACCGCACTATCTCTTCTCTTACCCGGCCTGTGCCCGGTGTCGAGATATAGTCAAGAAGACCGGAGGCGGGTTCGAGCGCAGATGAATAATCTCCCACTGAGTGAGAGAACGGGGTGCGGCCTGCAGCTGTGTCTGCAGGTGATAGTAGGTGATAGTAGACTTCCACTGCATCTACCGCACTATCTCTTCTCTTTACCCGCCTGTGCCCGGTGTCGAGATATAGTCAAGAAGACCGGAGGCGGGTTCGAGCGCAGATGAATAATCTCCCACTGAGTGAGAGAACGGGGTGCGGCCTGCAGCTGTGTCTGCAGGTGATAGTAGGTGATAGTAGACTTCCACTGCATCTACCGCACTATCTCTTCTCTTACCCGCCTGTGCCCGGTGTCGAGATATAGTCAAGAAGACCGGAGGCGGGTTCGAGCGCAGATGAATAATCTCCCACTGAGTGAGAGAACGGGGTGCGGCCTGCAGCTGTGTCTGCAGGTGATAGTAGGTGATAGTAGACTTCCACTGCATCTACCGCACTATCTCTTCTCTTTACCCGCCTGTGCCCGGTGTCGAGATATAGTCAAGAAGACCGGAGGCGGGTTCGAGCGCAGATGAATAATCTCCCACTGAGTGAGAGAACGGGGTGCGGCCTGCAGCTGTGCCTGCAGGTGATAGTAGGTGATAGTAGACTTCCACTGCATCTACCGCACTATCTCTTCTCTTACCCGGCTGTGCCCGGTGTCGAGATATAGTCAAGAAGACCGGAGGCGGGTTCGAGCGCAGATGAATAATCTCCCACTGAGTGAGAGAACGGGGTGCGGCCTGCAGCTGTGTCTGCAGGTGATAGTAGGTGATAGTAGACTTCCACTGCATCTACCGCACTATCTCTTCTCTTACCCGCCTGTGCCCGGTGTCGAGATATAGTCAAGAAGACCGGAGGCGGGTTCGAGCGCAGATGAATAATCTCCCACTGAGTGAGAGAACGGGGTGCGGCCTGCAGCTGTGTCTGCAGGTGATAGTAGGTGATAGTAGACTTCCACTGCATCTACCGCACTATCTCTTCTCTTACCCTGCCTGTGCCCGGTGTCGAGATATAGTCAAGAAGACCGGAGGCGGGTTCGAGCGCAGATGAATAATCTCCCACTGAGTGAGAGAACGGGGTGCGGCCTGCAGCTGTGTCTGCAGGTGATAGTAGGTGATAGTAGACTTCCACTGCATCTACCGCACTATCTCTTCTTTACCCTGCCTGTGCCCGGTGTCGAGATATAGTCAAGAAGACCGGAGGCGGGTTCGAGCGCAGATGAATAATCTCCCACTGAGTGAGAGAACGGGGTGCGGCCTGCAGCTGTGTCTGCAGGTGATAGTAGGTGATAGTAGACTTCCACTGCATCTACCGCACTATCTCTTCTCTTACCCGGCCTGTGCCCGGTGTCGAGATATAGTCAAGAAGACCGGAGGCGGGTTCGAGCGCAGATGAATAATCTCCCACTGAGTGAGAGAACGGGGTGCGGCCTGCAGCTGTGCCTGCAGGTGATAGTAGGTGATAGTAGACTTCCACTGCATCTACCGCACTATCTCTTCTCTTACCCGGCTGTGCCCGGTGTCGAGATATAGTCAAGAAGACCGGAGGCGGGTTCGAGCGCAGATGAATAATCTCCCACTGAGTGAGAGAACGGGGTGCGGCCTGCAGCTGTGTCTGCAGGTGATAGTAGGTGATAGTAGACTTCCACTGCATCTACCGCACTATCTCTTCTCTTACCCGGCTGTGCCCGGTGTCGAGATATAGTCAAGAAGACCGGAGGCGGGTTCGAGCGCAGATGAATAATCTCCCACTGAGTGAGAGAACGGGGTGCGGCCTGCAGCTGTGCCTGCAGGTGATAGTAGGTGATAGTAGACTTCCACTGCATCTACCGCACTATCTCTTCTTTACCCGCCTGTGCCCGGTGTCGAGATATAGTCAAGAAGACCGGAGGCGGGTTCGAGCGCAGATGAATAATCTCCCACTGAGTGAGAGAACGGGGTGCGGCCTGCAGCTGTGCCTGCAGGTGATAGTAGGTGATAGTAGACTTCCACTGCATCTACCGCACTATCTCTTCTCTTACCCGGCTGTGCCCGGTGTCGAGATATAGTCAAGAAGACCGGAGGCGGGTTCGAGCGCAGATGAATAATCTCCCACTGAGTGAGAGAACGGGGTGCGGCCTGCAGCTGTGCCTGCAGGTGATAGTAGGTGATAGTAGACTTCCACTGCATCTACCGCACTATCTCTTCTCTTACCCGGCTGTGCCCGGTGTCGAGATATAGTCAAGAAGACCGGAGGCGGGTTCGAGCGCAGATGAATAATCTCCCACTGAGTGAGAGAACGGGGTGCGGCCTGCAGCTGTGTCTGCAGGTGATAGTAGGTGATAGTAGACTTCCACTGCATCTACCGCACTATCTCTTCTCTTACCCGGCTGTGCCCGGTGTCGAGATATAGTCAAGAAGACCGGAGGCGGGTTCGAGCGCAGATGAATAATCTCCCACTGAGTGAGAGAACGGGGTGCGGCCTGCAGCTGTGCCTGCAGGTGATAGTAGGTGATAGTAGACTTCCACTGCATCTACCGCACTATCTCTTCTCTTACCTGCCTGTGCCCGGTGTCGAGATATAGTCAAGAAGACCGGAGGCGGGTTCGAGCGCAGATGAATAATCTCCCACTGAGTGAGAGAACGGGGTGCGGCCTGCAGCTGTGTCTGCAGGTGATAGTAGGTGATAGTAGACTTCCACTGCATCTACCGCACTATCTCTTCTCTTACCCGGCTGTGCCCGGTGTCGAGATATAGTCAAGAAGACCGGAGGCGGGTTCGAGCGCAGATGAATAATCTCCCACTGAGTGAGAGAACGGGGTGCGGCCTGCAGCTGTGTCTGCAGGTGATAGTAGGTGATAGTAGACTTCCACTGCATCTACCGCACTATCTCTTCTCTTACCCGCCTGTGCCCGGTGTCGAGATATAGTCAAGAAGACCGGAGGCGGGTTCGAGCGCAGATGAATAATCTCCCACTGAGTGAGAGAACGGGGTGCGGCCTGCAGCTGTGTCTGCAGGTGATAGTAGGTGATAGTAGACTTCCACTGCATCTACCGCACTATCTCTTCTTTTACCTGCCTGTGCCCGGTGTCGAGATATAGTCAAGAAGACCGGAGGCGGGTTCGAGCGCAGATGAATAATCTCCCACTGAGTGAGAGAACGGGGTGCGGCCTGCAGCTGTGTCTGCAGGTGATAGTAGGTGATAGTAGACTTCCACTGCATCTACCGCACTATCTCTTCTCTTACCCGCCTGTGCCCGGTGTCGAGATATAGTCAAGAAGACCGGAGGCGGGTTCGAGCGCAGATGAATAATCTCCCACTGAGTGAGAGAACGGGGTGCGGCCTGCAGCTGTGTCTGCAGGTGATAGTAGGTGATAGTAGACTTCCACTGCATCTACCGCACTATCTCTTCTCTTACCCGCCTGTGCCCGGTGTCGAGATATAGTCAAGAAGACCGGAGGCGGGTTCGAGCGCAGATGAATAATCTCCCACTGAGTGAGAGAACGGGGTGCGGCCTGCAGCTGTGTCTGCAGGTGATAGTAGGTGATAGTAGACTTCCACTGCATCTACCGCACTATCTCTTCTTTACCTGCCTGTGCCCGGTGTCGAGATATAGTCAAGAAGACCGGAGGCGGGTTCGAGCGCAGATGAATAATCTCCCACTGAGTGAGAGAACGGGGTGCGGCCTGCAGCTGTGTCTGCAGGTGATAGTAGGTGATAGTAGACTTCCACTGCATCTACCGCACTATCTCTTCTCTTTACCCGGCCTGTGCCCGGTGTCGAGATATAGTCAAGAAGACCGGAGGCGGGTTCGAGCGCAGATGAATAATCTCCCACTGAGTGAGAGAACGGGGTGCGGCCTGCAGCTGTGTCTGCAGGTGATAGTAGGTGATAGTAGACTTCCACTGCATCTACCGCACTATCTCTTCTCTTACCCGGCTGTGCCCGGTGTCGAGATATAGTCAAGAAGACCGGAGGCGGGTTCGAGCGCAGATGAATAATCTCCCACTGAGTGAGAGAACGGGGTGCGGCCTGCAGCTGTGTCTGCAGGTGATAGTAGGTGATAGTAGACTTCCACTGCATCTACCGCACTATCTCTTCTCTTACCCGGCTGTGCCCGGTGTCGAGATATAGTCAAGAAGACCGGAGGCGGGTTCGAGCGCAGATGAATAATCTCCCACTGAGTGAGAGAACGGGGTGCGGCCTGCAGCTGTGCCTGCAGGTGATAGTAGGTGATAGTAGACTTCCACTGCATCTACCGCACTATCTCTTCTCTTACCCTGCCTGTGCCCGGTGTCGAGATATAGTCAAGAAGACCGGAGGCGGGTTCGAGCGCAGATGAATAATCTCCCACTGAGTGAGAGAACGGGGTGCGGCCTGCAGCTGTGCCTGCAGGTGATAGTAGGTGATAGTAGACTTCCACTGCATCTACCGCACTATCTCTTCTCTTTACCCTGCCTGTGCCCGGTGTCGAGATATAGTCAAGAAGACCGGAGGCGGGTTCGAGCGCAGATGAATAATCTCCCACTGAGTGAGAGAACGGGGTGCGGCCTGCAGCTGTGTCTGCAGGTGATAGTAGGTGATAGTAGACTTCCACTGCATCTACCGCACTATCTCTTCTCTTACCCGCCTGTGCCCGGTGTCGAGATATAGTCAAGAAGACCGGAGGCGGGTTCGAGCGCAGATGAATAATCTCCCACTGAGTGAGAGAACGGTGCGGCCTGCAGCTGTGCCTGCAGGTGATAGTAGGTGATAGTAGACTTCCACTGCATCTACCGCACTATCTCTTCTCTTACCCGGCTGTGCCCGGTGTCGAGATATAGTCAAGAAGACCGGAGGCGGGTTCGAGCGCAGATGAATAATCTCCCACTGAGTGAGAGAACGGGGTGCGGCCTGCAGCTGTGTCTGCAGGTGATAGTAGGTGATAGTAGACTTCCACTGCATCTACCGCACTATCTCTTCTCTTACCCTGCCTGTGCCCGGTGTCGAGATATAGTCAAGAAGACCGGAGGCGGGTTCGAGCGCAGATGAATAATCTCCCACTGAGTGAGAGAACGGGGTGCGGCCTGCAGCTGTGTCTGCAGGTGATAGTAGGTGATAGTAGACTTCCACTGCATCTACCGCACTATCTCTTCTCTTACCCGGCTGTGCCCGGTGTCGAGATATAGTCAAGAAGACCGGAGGCGGGTTCGAGCGCAGATGAATAATCTCCCACTGAGTGAGAGAACGGGGTGCGGCCTGCAGCTGTGCCTGCAGGTGATAGTAGGTGATAGTAGACTTCCACTGCATCTACCGCACTATCTCTTCTTTTACCCTGCCTGTGCCCGGTGTCGAGATATAGTCAAGAAGACCGGAGGCGGGTTCGAGCGCAGATGAATAATCTCCCACTGAGTGAGAGAACGGGGTGCGGCCTGCAGCTGTGTCTGCAGGTGATAGTAGGTGATAGTAGACTTCCACTGCATCTACCGCACTATCTCTTCTCTTACCCGGCTGTGCCCGGTGTCGAGATATAGTCAAGAAGACCGGAGGCGGGTTCGAGCGCAGATGAATAATCTCCCACTGAGTGAGAGAACGGGGTGCGGCCTGCAGCTGTGTCTGCAGGTGATAGTAGGTGATAGTAGACTTCCACTGCATCTACCGCACTATCTCTTCTCTTTACCCGCCTGTGCCCGGTGTCGAGATATAGTCAAGAAGACCGGAGGCGGGTTCGAGCGCAGATGAATAATCTCCCACTGAGTGAGAGAACGGGGTGCGGCCTGCAGCTGTGTCTGCAGGTGATAGTAGGTGATAGTAGACTTCCACTGCATCTACCGCACTATCTCTTCTCTTTACCCTGCCTGTGCCCGGTGTCGAGATATAGTCAAGAAGACCGGAGGCGGGTTCGAGCGCAGATGAATAATCTCCCACTGAGTGAGAGAACGGGGTGCGGCCTGCAGCTGTGTCTGCAGGTGATAGTAGGTGATAGTAGACTTCCACTGCATCTACCGCACTATCTCTTCTCTTACCCTGCCTGTGCCCGGTGTCGAGATATAGTCAAGAAGACCGGAGGCGGGTTCGAGCGCAGATGAATAATCTCCCACTGAGTGAGAGAACGGGGTGCGGCCTGCAGCTGTGCCTGCAGGTGATAGTAGGTGATAGTAGACTTCCACTGCATCTACCGCACTATCTCTTCTCTTACCCGCCTGTGCCCGGTGTCGAGATATAGTCAAGAAGACCGGAGGCGGGTTCGAGCGCAGATGAATAATCTCCCACTGAGTGAGAGAACGGGGTGCGGCCTGCAGCTGTGTCTGCAGGTGATAGTAGGTGATAGTAGACTTCCACTGCATCTACCGCACTATCTCTTCTCTTACCCGCCTGTGCCCGGTGTCGAGATATAGTCAAGAAGACCGGAGGCGGGTTCGAGCGCAGATGAATAATCTCCCACTGAGTGAGAGAACGGGGTGCGGCCTGCAGCTGTGCCTGCAGGTGATAGTAGGTGATAGTAGACTTCCACTGCATCTACCGCACTATCTCTTCTCTTACCCGGCTGTGCCCGGTGTCGAGATATAGTCAAGAAGACCGGAGGCGGGTTCGAGCGCAGATGAATAATCTCCCACTGAGTGAGAGAACGGGGTGCGGCCTGCAGCTGTGTCTGCAGGTGATAGTAGGTGATAGTAGACTTCCACTGCATCTACCGCACTATCTCTTCTTTTACCTGCCTGTGCCCGGTGTCGAGATATAGTCAAGAAGACCGGAGGCGGGTTCGAGCGCAGATGAATAATCTCCCACTGAGTGAGAGAACGGGGTGCGGCCTGCAGCTGTGCCTGCAGGTGATAGTAGGTGATAGTAGACTTCCACTGCATCTACCGCACTATCTCTTCTCTTTACCCGCCTGTGCCCGGTGTCGAGATATAGTCAAGAAGACCGGAGGCGGGTTCGAGCGCAGATGAATAATCTCCCACTGAGTGAGAGAACGGGGTGCGGCCTGCAGCTGTGTCTGCAGGTGATAGTAGGTGATAGTAGACTTCCACTGCATCTACCGCACTATCTCTTCTCTTACCCGGCTGTGCCCGGTGTCGAGATATAGTCAAGAAGACCGGAGGCGGGTTCGAGCGCAGATGAATAATCTCCCACTGAGTGAGAGAACGGGGTGCGGCCTGCAGCTGTGTCTGCAGGTGATAGTAGGTGATAGTAGACTTCCACTGCATCTACCGCACTATCTCTTCTCTTACCCGGCCTGTGCCCGGTGTCGAGATATAGTCAAGAAGACCGGAGGCGGGTTCGAGCGCAGATGAATAATCTCCCACTGAGTGAGAGAACGGGGTGCGGCCTGCAGCTGTGCCTGCAGGTGATAGTAGGTGATAGTAGACTTCCACTGCATCTACCGCACTATCTCTTCTTTACCCGCCTGTGCCCGGTGTCGAGATATAGTCAAGAAGACCGGAGGCGGGTTCGAGCGCAGATGAATAATCTCCCACTGAGTGAGAGAACGGGTGCGGCCTGCAGCTGTGCCTGCAGGTGATAGTAGGTGATAGTAGACTTCCACTGCATCTACCGCACTATCTCTTCTCTTACCCGCCTGTGCCCGGTGTCGAGATATAGTCAAGAAGACCGGAGGCGGGTTCGAGCGCAGATGAATAATCTCCCACTGAGTGAGAGAACGGGGTGCGGCCTGCAGCTGTGTCTGCAGGTGATAGTAGGTGATAGTAGACTTCCACTGCATCTACCGCACTATCTCTTCTCTTACCCGCCTGTGCCCGGTGTCGAGATATAGTCAAGAAGACCGGAGGCGGGTTCGAGCGCAGATGAATAATCTCCCACTGAGTGAGAGAACGGGGTGCGGCCTGCAGCTGTGTCTGCAGGTGATAGTAGGTGATAGTAGACTTCCACTGCATCTACCGCACTATCTCTTCTCTTACCCGCCTGTGCCCGGTGTCGAGATATAGTCAAGAAGACCGGAGGCGGGTTCGAGCGCAGATGAATAATCTCCCACTGAGTGAGAGAACGGGGTGCGGCCTGCAGCTGTGCCTGCAGGTGATAGTAGGTGATAGTAGACTTCCACTGCATCTACCGCACTATCTCTTCTCTTACCCTGCCTGTGCCCGGTGTCGAGATATAGTCAAGAAGACCGGAGGCGGGTTCGAGCGCAGATGAATAATCTCCCACTGAGTGAGAGAACGGGGTGCGGCCTGCAGCTGTGTCTGCAGGTGATAGTAGGTGATAGTAGACTTCCACTGCATCTACCGCACTATCTCTTCTTTACCCGGCTGTGCCCGGTGTCGAGATATAGTCAAGAAGACCGGAGGCGGGTTCGAGCGCAGATGAATAATCTCCCACTGAGTGAGAGAACGGTGCGGCCTGCAGCTGTGTCTGCAGGTGATAGTAGGTGATAGTAGACTTCCACTGCATCTACCGCACTATCTCTTCTTTACCTGCCTGTGCCCGGTGTCGAGATATAGTCAAGAAGACCGGAGGCGGGTTCGAGCGCAGATGAATAATCTCCCACTGAGTGAGAGAACGGGGTGCGGCCTGCAGCTGTGTCTGCAGGTGATAGTAGGTGATAGTAGACTTCCACTGCATCTACCGCACTATCTCTTCTCTTACCCGGCTGTGCCCGGTGTCGAGATATAGTCAAGAAGACCGGAGGCGGGTTCGAGCGCAGATGAATAATCTCCCACTGAGTGAGAGAACGGGGTGCGGCCTGCAGCTGTGCCTGCAGGTGATAGTAGGTGATAGTAGACTTCCACTGCATCTACCGCACTATCTCTTCTCTTTCCCGGCTGTGCCCGGTGTCGAGATATAGTCAAGAAGACCGGAGGCGGGTTCGAGCGCAGATGAATAATCTCCCACTGAGTGAGAGAACGGGGTGCGGCCTGCAGCTGTGCCTGCAGGTGATAGTAGGTGATAGTAGACTTCCACTGCATCTACCGCACTATCTCTTCTCTTACCCGGCTGTGCCCGGTGTCGAGATATAGTCAAGAAGACCGGAGGCGGGTTCGAGCGCAGATGAATAATCTCCCACTGAGTGAGAGAACGGGGTGCGGCCTGCAGCTGTGTCTGCAGGTGATAGTAGGTGATAGTAGACTTCCACTGCATCTACCGCACTATCTCTTCTCTTACCCTGCCTGTGCCCGGTGTCGAGATATAGTCAAGAAGACCGGAGGCGGGTTCGAGCGCAGATGAATAATCTCCCACTGAGTGAGAGAACGGGGTGCGGCCTGCAGCTGTGTCTGCAGGTGATAGTAGGTGATAGTAGACTTCCACTGCATCTACCGCACTATCTCTTCTCTTACCCGGCCTGTGCCCGGTGTCGAGATATAGTCAAGAAGACCGGAGGCGGGTTCGAGCGCAGATGAATAATCTCCCACTGAGTGAGAGAACGGGGTGCGGCCTGCAGCTGTGTCTGCAGGTGATAGTAGGTGATAGTAGACTTCCACTGCATCTACCGCACTATCTCTTCTCTTTACCCGCCTGTGCCCGGTGTCGAGATATAGTCAAGAAGACCGGAGGCGGGTTCGAGCGCAGATGAATAATCTCCCACTGAGTGAGAGAACGGGGTGCGGCCTGCAGCTGTGCCTGCAGGTGATAGTAGGTGATAGTAGACTTCCACTGCATCTACCGCACTATCTCTTCTCTTTTACCCGGCCTGTGCCCGGTGTCGAGATATAGTCAAGAAGACCGGAGGCGGGTTCGAGCGCAGATGAATAATCTCCCACTGAGTGAGAGAACGGGGTGCGGCCTGCAGCTGTGTCTGCAGGTGATAGTAGGTGATAGTAGACTTCCACTGCATCTACCGCACTATCTCTTCTCTTACCCGGCTGTGCCCGGTGTCGAGATATAGTCAAGAAGACCGGAGGCGGGTTCGAGCGCAGATGAATAATCTCCCACTGAGTGAGAGAACGGGGTGCGGCCTGCAGCTGTGTCTGCAGGTGATAGTAGGTGATAGTAGACTTCCACTGCATCTACCGCACTATCTCTTCTCTTACCCGCCTGTGCCCGGTGTCGAGATATAGTCAAGAAGACCGGAGGCGGGTTCGAGCGCAGATGAATAATCTCCCACTGAGTGAGAGAACGGGGTGCGGCCTGCAGCTGTGTCTGCAGGTGATAGTAGGTGATAGTAGACTTCCACTGCATCTACCGCACTATCTCTTCTCTTACCCGCCTGTGCCCGGTGTCGAGATATAGTCAAGAAGACCGGAGGCGGGTTCGAGCGCAGATGAATAATCTCCCACTGAGTGAGAGAACGGGGTGCGGCCTGCAGCTGTGTCTGCAGGTGATAGTAGGTGATAGTAGACTTCCACTGCATCTACCGCACTATCTCTTCTCTTACCCGGCTGTGCCCGGTGTCGAGATATAGTCAAGAAGACCGGAGGCGGGTTCGAGCGCAGATGAATAATCTCCCACTGAGTGAGAGAACGGGGTGCGGCCTGCAGCTGTGTCTGCAGGTGATAGTAGGTGATAGTAGACTTCCACTGCATCTACCGCACTATCTCTTCTTTACCCGGCCTGTGCCCGGTGTCGAGATATAGTCAAGAAGACCGGAGGCGGGTTCGAGCGCAGATGAATAATCTCCCACTGAGTGAGAGAACGGGGTGCGGCCTGCAGCTGTGCCTGCAGGTGATAGTAGGTGATAGTAGACTTCCACTGCATCTACCGCACTATCTCTTCTCTTACCCGGCTGTGCCCGGTGTCGAGATATAGTCAAGAAGACCGGAGGCGGGTTCGAGCGCAGATGAATAATCTCCCACTGAGTGAGAGAACGGGGTGCGGCCTGCAGCTGTGTCTGCAGGTGATAGTAGGTGATAGTAGACTTCCACTGCATCTACCGCACTATCTCTTCTCTTACCCGCCTGTGCCCGGTGTCGAGATATAGTCAAGAAGACCGGAGGCGGGTTCGAGCGCAGATGAATAATCTCCCACTGAGTGAGAGAACGGGGTGCGGCCTGCAGCTGTGCCTGCAGGTGATAGTAGGTGATAGTAGACTTCCACTGCATCTACCGCACTATCTCTTTTTTACCTGCCTGTGCCCGGTGTCGAGATATAGTCAAGAAGACCGGAGGCGGGTTCGAGCGCAGATGAATAATCTCCCACTGAGTGAGAGAACGGGGTGCGGCCTGCAGCTGTGTCTGCAGGTGATAGTAGGTGATAGTAGACTTCCACTGCATCTACCGCACTATCTCTTCTCTTTCCCGGCTGTGCCCGGTGTCGAGATATAGTCAAGAAGACCGGAGGCGGGTTCGAGCGCAGATGAATAATCTCCCACTGAGTGAGAGAACGGGGTGCGGCCTGCAGCTGTGCCTGCAGGTGATAGTAGGTGATAGTAGACTTCCACTGCATCTACCGCACTATCTCTTCTTTACCCGCCTGTGCCCGGTGTCGAGATATAGTCAAGAAGACCGGAGGCGGGTTCGAGCGCAGATGAATAATCTCCCACTGAGTGAGAGAACGGGGTGCGGCCTGCAGCTGTGTCTGCAGGTGATAGTAGGTGATAGTAGACTTCCACTGCATCTACCGCACTATCTCTTCTCTTACCTGCCTGTGCCCGGTGTCGAGATATAGTCAAGAAGACCGGAGGCGGGTTCGAGCGCAGATGAATAATCTCCCACTGAGTGAGAGAACGGGGTGCGGCCTGCAGCTGTGTCTGCAGGTGATAGTAGGTGATAGTAGACTTCCACTGCATCTACCGCACTATCTCTTCTTTTACCCGCCTGTGCCCGGTGTCGAGATATAGTCAAGAAGACCGGAGGCGGGTTCGAGCGCAGATGAATAATCTCCCACTGAGTGAGAGAACGGGGTGCGGCCTGCAGCTGTGTCTGCAGGTGATAGTAGGTGATAGTAGACTTCCACTGCATCTACCGCACTATCTCTTCTCTTACCCGGCTGTGCCCGGTGTCGAGATATAGTCAAGAAGACCGGAGGCGGGTTCGAGCGCAGATGAATAATCTCCCACTGAGTGAGAGAACGGGGTGCGGCCTGCAGCTGTGTCTGCAGGTGATAGTAGGTGATAGTAGACTTCCACTGCATCTACCGCACTATCTCTTCTCTTACCCGGCTGTGCCCGGTGTCGAGATATAGTCAAGAAGACCGGAGGCGGGTTCGAGCGCAGATGAATAATCTCCCACTGAGTGAGAGAACGGGGTGCGGCCTGCAGCTGTGTCTGCAGGTGATAGTAGGTGATAGTAGACTTCCACTGCATCTACCGCACTATCTCTTCTCTTACCCGGCTGTGCCCGGTGTCGAGATATAGTCAAGAAGACCGGAGGCGGGTTCGAGCGCAGATGAATAATCTCCCACTGAGTGAGAGAACGGGGTGCGGCCTGCAGCTGTGTCTGCAGGTGATAGTAGGTGATAGTAGACTTCCACTGCATCTACCGCACTATCTCTTCTCTTACCCGGCTGTGCCCGGTGTCGAGATATAGTCAAGAAGACCGGAGGCGGGTTCGAGCGCAGATGAATAATCTCCCACTGAGTGAGAGAACGGGGTGCGGCCTGCAGCTGTGCCTGCAGGTGATAGTAGGTGATAGTAGACTTCCACTGCATCTACCGCACTATCTCTTCTTTTACCTGCCTGTGCCCGGTGTCGAGATATAGTCAAGAAGACCGGAGGCGGGTTCGAGCGCAGATGAATAATCTCCCACTGAGTGAGAGAACGGGGTGCGGCCTGCAGCTGTGCCTGCAGGTGATAGTAGGTGATAGTAGACTTCCACTGCATCTACCGCACTATCTCTTCTTTTACCTGCCTGTGCCCGGTGTCGAGACATAGTCAAGAAGACCGGAGGCGGGTTCGAGCGCAGATGAATAATCTCCCACTGAGTGAGAGAACGGGGTGCGGCCTGCAGCTGTGTCTGCAGGTGATAGTAGGTGATAGTAGACTTCCACTGCATCTACCGCACTATCTCTTCTTTTACCCTGCCTGTGCCCGGTGTCGAGATATAGTCAAGAAGACCGGAGGCGGGTTCGAGCGCAGATGAATAATCTCCCACTGAGTGAGAGAACGGGGTGCGGCCTGCAGCTGTGTCTGCAGGTGATAGTAGGTGATAGTAGACTTCCACTGCATCTACCGCACTATCTCTTCTTTTACCTGCCTGTGCCCGGTGTCGAGATATAGTCAAGAAGACCGGAGGCGGGTTCGAGCGCAGATGAATAATCTCCCACTGAGTGAGAGAACGGGGTGCGGCCTGCAGCTGTGTCTGCGGGTGATAGTAGGTGACAGTAGACTTCCACTGCATCTACCGCACTATCTCTTCTTTTACCTGCCTTTGCCCATTGTCGAGACATAGTCAAGAAGACCGGAGGTGGGTTCGAGCGCAGATGAATAATCTCCCACTGAGTGAGAGAACGGGGTGCGGCCTGCAGCTGTGCCTGCAGGTGATAGTAGGTGACAGTAGACTTCCACTGCATCTACCGCACTATCTCTTCTCTTTACCTGCCTGTGCCCGGTGTCGAGACATAGTCAAGAAGACCGGAGGCGGGTTCGAGCGCAGATGAATAATCTCCCACTGAGTGAGAGAACGGGGTGCGGCCTGCAGCTGTGCGTGCCCATTTTGGTCACGAGCACCCTCTATTTTGTTATTCAAGCTCATCCCCAGTTAATAATAACACCTACCGCACCCTGATTGTGCCCCGAGGCCTGGTAGATACTGGTTTAATGTCAATTTCTCCGCTTTCTTGCCCATTGCAATGCTTACAACCACTTCCACCGACCCACTGCACCCCCACAGGCAAGCCTTTAGTAACCGGCCATCATGACTCGGTTTAAGCCTGGTAGACCGTGGCTCACTTTTAATTTCTCCACTTTCTTGTCCGTTTATACAAATTTATTTGGGTCCGCCTCTTCAGGCCTTGAAATGTGATTGATCGGACAGAACCGTTGATTACTGACCTTGCGTGAATCGTAAAATGGCGATTCCCTTCACTGCCTCTGGTGTTTTAATGTTGATTATCATTGTTGTTTTTTTTCCTTTTCGACGTTGATTTGCAAGGCCATAAATGGATTTATTTGAATAAATTTTGCTGACATACAGTATTTTTTTATGTTAACCTATCATCGCTCTCTCTTTACCGCTGTGTTGCTCCACCGCCGGTCCCGTATTACACGTAGCAATCGTTTCTATTTCCCCAGTTGGGTGTCATACTGCGTCTTTGCCCAATTAACAAAATCAACTTCGTACGTTCAAGCACTAGTTTCCTAAAATGATCTGTAAATATGAACAATTTTTTGTCGAAACACAAGATAAGGTCATGATTCTGTCTTGACAACACTCCAGCAGTAGTCCTATTTGCGTTGACTTCCTGGATGCGGCCTAGGTTGTGGCCACCAGCGCGAGTATTCACGGAAGGCTTCCCATCTGCGCTAGCTCTTTAGTTGACTAAGGGAGACGCTTCTACTGTTCTTTTCAACATTAAATAGAGTTGTCTAGGGGACTGAAAACTGCACCATAATGTATGGAACGAAAAATTTCCTGTGAGGCGAGACCACGATTCCCTCAATCTAACCCCCCCCCCCCCCATCGGAGTATACGTTCGATAGTTGTTTTTAATGATGCATTTATTCCACCGGATCCCCTGCTATTAGCGTTTATGCATTCTACTAACCACCCACCTTTAGGTTAAAATATGGATGCCATATGAAGACCTGAGTTTTTTTCACGTCAGAAGGTAAAGGTTTCGGTTCTCTACTGTTCCTTTTAACGACCTATCTACAAGCCTTGACAGTAAAAATCCAAGCTTTTGATGAGCGCGAATTGCAGTTGAACCAGACCGTTCGGCTAACGAGACGGTCTTCATATGCACTGTGTCATGTGGCCGGATGTCCTGATTAATTGACCTCAAAGGGACGTGAGTTAATTATCGGAGCGCGAGGATATAGCCGCAGTCAGCTGACCAGACAGCCTACCAAAAACAGAATCTGAAAAGCGATATATTTCGGTCGTAACTACATGCACACGCTTCAAAGTTTGGAAGATCACTCACGAGCTGTAGAACTTCTGGGTATTTAAAGGTTTATGCTGCCATAAATCTTACTTCATGCAGGCATTTCCGACAATAACGCAACCCTTTGATAATTCCAGAAGTTTTCCGGTGGGAAACAACACACAGGGAATGACCGGTCATGATATCAAGAGCCAGCCTGGAACTCAATATCCCCTATAAGTAGTAGACTTATATACCCATATTTGAACCAGTTAGGATAAGCATCCAAAAGTTACATAAAGTGACTTCCTTGTAAATGCAAACTATGTTTTTCCTACATGAAGGAAGTTTGCTAAACGGCAAACGGGAGAGAAGAAAAATGCCCATCTTATGACTCACAAAATAATTTAAACTACTGATTTATGTGACAGAAGGGGCTTCCACCTCCTAGGGGCAGGAGCCCAGCGCTTCCAGCTCACCTGGTTGTATCCTTCGTCTGGTTGCGTGTGTCATCCCATCCAAAGGTCTGATTCATCTGAAAACATGAGTTTACGTAACTGAAAAAGTGCTACCTATATTAATTCGCTTGTGCAGCAAAAGTGGCCTCCTGGCTAAACAGTTGGCCGGATAAATAATGAGGTGTCTTCTAATTTTCCTTGCTATTGAAGTATGTCATACATTTCCGGCTTGTCTGGGAGCTGGGTCAGGTTACTGATTACCACTGAACTAACGTGAACCGAATGCATCACGTAGATGCCCTTTCTCACAGTCCTCCGCACCACCGCTTAGCCCTGTTGGTCTGCTTAACTCACCTGGCAAGCGGGGCGCAGGCGGGTGACTCAGCCTCCTGCCGGCGACACCGATCGATATTTCTTTGTTCACCGATTGGATGCAGCCGCACACATTTCGCGCACGGGCGAACAACCCAAATGTCTGATGAACGTCATTTTTGCGGTGAGATCGCTAGTGGTGCTGCCTGTATGGTCTTCGCCTCGTCAAAAGATTTTCCATATTGTTGCTAGCGGATCTGAAAAAAGAACGACCCTTTTGTTTAAATGAGCAGAAGCGTGTAAGTCAATTTTTGTGATTGACCTGCGTGTGCTTGTGCCTCGTCCCTGTCTTTTCTCTTTTTTAGTTCAAGTCGTCGAAGACACGCAATTGCCCTCCTCGGTGGTAGCATTCATCTCCGCCATCCCCGAGTATCAGGGTAATAATTTATTCCTCGTATTTCTGCTCGACATCCCTGGACCTTCCCTCTTCCTGGGGGCTGAACTACACTCCATCCTGACAACAAGCTGTTTCGCTGTGCCTATAGCCTTTCCCCTTCGCTCTTAGTGAGACTGTAGTCTCATAATAAATCACCTCGTATTCCACATATTCTGATTATTCCTGACTGTCGGGTGAGAATGACTTCCATGAAGCGTGATGAGAGCGAGCTCTGCCAGGGCGAGGACGAGTACAATGACGCACACGACGGTCGGGTCCGGACCCATTATTGAGGCGAATTCCCTGTCAGCGGGTCCCACAATTTCCACGACTACTACAATAGAAGGATCTTTCCTGTCTTCTGATTGGGGAGCTATCGAGTTTTCGACAATCTTACTTCGACCGTTTCACCAGCGACTGATTATTTGTTTACTATGGTTCTTCTAAGAATGAGGAGAGCGTGTTTGAGTCGCTGACATTTGACAGGGTTCCTAATAGCGGTAAAAAGTCTTCCAATGGTTTTTATTGTCTAGCGAAAGCGCAGAGGAACAGTTAACGTTTTATTGTACATGCATGGGCAGAGTAGAAGCAGAAGAATCATATTTTTCTGAATTTGCAGCTTCACGCTTGAATCCATTATAAAGGAACGTCTGGAGTTATTTTTTAAATCTGGTGCAGTTGCGGGCAGATTAAATACGTCGGGAAGGCATGGTAGCGGGGGGGGAGGGGGGTGGCCAGGGGGAGTGGCGCCAGTTCCTGGTTAGCGGTCAGTTCGACGAGCCCTCTTTGCCGAGTTCAAATTCAACAAGGCCACAATTTTCGTGCGTCGACGGCTGCCTATATCGTGGCTCTCTGCTCCGCCGTACAAAAGGCTTATGCAGAATGGCCTTGCGATCAAGACAAGGGAGATTATAATGGCCTCTTCTGGCTTATTAAATGTCATTAGCCAGCCATACCCAACCCCATGTTGTGCAACCGCTGAGGCTAGAACTCTCGACCAGTTGGCTATAAGTTAAATGCACTAACCGTTGAGTCACAGGCTAATTGTCGTGTAGGTTGCGATCGGGTATATTAACAGCGGTAGAGGAACGCTCACCGATCGCGTTACGGAACACAATTGTCCCATTGTGCCTTGTGACTCACTCTCAAGCCCCACCAGCAGCCACACAGTCTTTAGTATAATAACATTTCCGACAAAGACAAGGGAAGCTGGAATGACCAGTTCTAAGTATCAGCCGTCATCGGCCAGCTGTATCCAACACCAGGTTTTGCCGCTGTGCCTCGTTTTAACGCCAACACCAGCCTTAACATAATCCTAAATTGTAGTCATAATCTTAACCTCTACCCTACCCTAAACCCTAACACTACAGGTAGTACTAACCCTAAACTTAAAGTTGATCCTAATTTTCTTGGAAGTTGGCGCAAAGCCGCCTTTATTGTGGAGGGCTCGCGTTCTCAGGTTATCTCTCGGGTGCTACCAAGACTTCCACGACTAAGGGATTCCAATTAGCGGATAGTGGCTATCAGGTGGTTACCTGCCTCGCTTTCACTTGCGCCGAAATTACTGCCATGGGAAGACCATCCAAAAATTTGACACGAGACTACAAATGTTCAAAACAGAAAGGAGAGAGCCGAAAACTGTTTATCAGGTTGCGCAGCCGGTCGGGTTAACTACCCGATCCTCGTACTAAGACAACGTTTTTGGAGCTCCGCGGCGGTGGGAGAAAGTGAAAGTATCTAAGGCTTCTCCGGCCTGTCTGATGTCGCACACCGCACCGCCGGCGTGGCTGCCACCGCACGCATGTGTTGTCCCACCCCCCTTCCCCTCAGCTGCCGAAAACAAGGACATTCCTCTAACGCGCAGGCATTTGTCTCTTCTGCTTGTGCGCTGGTCACGCGATCGCCTGCCCATGTCAGCACCCCCGCTACACGTCTAGACGGGATGACGAGGGCACGAGCTCGTCCCGGTGACAAGGGCCGCGAAGTTCGCCTCAAGCACTAATACAACCGCCCTTATAGCCGATGCGCGATCTCATGAAGTGGTGTCAAAAATTCTTAAATGTTTTTTGTTCATTTCGAAGGGATCACTTAAGTAGCATTGAAATAGTAGTGATCGTGCAGCCTAGTGCCCCTTAAACGGGCTGCCTGGTAGATGAACTGGACCAACACGGAGGCCATATCAGGTTGAGCTGCCATTAAAAATAGCAAACATGGGGTGGGGGCGTGGTGGCATGCGTAGGGGCAGACTTATGTCACACTGACCACTTTTGCCATGGTGGTGCGGTCAGCAGCGTCTCTGGCCGCGCCAGCCACCTGCGCCCGACCCCGCCTCCGGTCTCCTTAACAATGTTTTGACACCTGACACAGGCGTTTAAGGGAAGGGAGAGTCCGACAGATTCAAGGCAAGTCTACTATCACTTAAAACTACTACACGCACAAATCACCGTCTCTGCACCCCTCTGCTGTGGAGCCTACGGTGGACATCGTCGGATTATGACGGTCTAACTTTCATCGTGCAGCCTAATCCAAAGTTATTTCAGTTCCGTCGGGATGCCTATTTTTGAACGAGTTTCTTTCCAAACGGCTGAAAAATAACTAAACGGCGAAAATGAATACATAAGTAATGTAATTTTTTCCATTGGTTTTCGATACCATTGTTGCTTCAAATATATGTTATCGAAAGCATGCTCGATAACCTTTTGGTTTTAAAATATCCTTCCAATTCCCGACTAATTTTACATCCAACCTACAGATACACTTCCTCTTCGAGTTTCAAAAACGCATGCTATATACATTTCACCTACCGAAAATCGCATGTTTGTTACTTATTTAAGACGATTTTATACAGTGCTTATACAATTTGAAATGGATATGGATGGATGTATGCGTGACGTTAATAAGTGGACAAATATGATGCTGTACGAATGGACATTTCATAGTCTTAAAAATTTCATAATTAGAAACTATTTCAAAACCGAAAGATACTATTTTTCCAAGTATAAAATTTGAAGAAGACATCATCTGCCACCAAATAAGTGCAGAAAAGAATATTTCTGTGCATGTCCTCTATAAAATAGATTTATATTTTTAAGGGCATTGAAAAGCGCAGTTTTTACCGGCGGCCAGAAAGGACCTAGTTCAAAAGCCAGTATCCTGACCGAGCTGAACCAACTTGGGACGACAACGTCTATTTCAACCCTACCTAAGTGATTTTTTTCGAATAGGAAGCATATTTCATGATTTCGGTTGACATTTCATGAGATAAAAAATTAACTGTAAGTAATCCTTCCTAATTGAAACTGCAGCTTAGACATGTTATGAGATCGGTCACTGACTGCAAGTATCAATACATGAAAATGTGTATGACCCGTATTACCAAAATTCTTTGCAAACTGACTACTTAAATGATGTGAGTTGACAGCCGCCGCCACCTGCATTCAGCGGTCAGAACGGACCGGAGCTGGACATTAAAAGGCAACTTGATAGTCCCGTTTAGGTGGTACCTTAGGAACGGATACGGACTGGCCAGGCTTCAGTCTTGCCTTCCCGGAATACATATTTGGTCTCGTCAGTTGTTGTGGCACCAGTTTCCAATAACGAGGGTCCAATGGCAGCTGAGAATTCGCCTGAGATGCCCCGATGTATAGCTTAGCAAGCATGCTTCCCTCCTCTGTGAAAAATTAAAAATATCTGAGAATGAAGGTTACCCAATACTGTTTGATCGGAACAATTAGCTTATTATTCTGAACTTTCAAACTCCTGCGGGAGTGTAGTGTCAGAGTTTGCAGCAGCAACAAAAAGGCGAAACGTATAGTGGGACAATCCAATGAATGATCACTGACGCAATTCTGGAGGTGGCTGCGCATCGCTCTGTACGCCGGCGCAAAATCTATACACCGATTTGTTGAGTGCTCATCCGTGGACCAGGCTTTAATGTATACCCGACTCGTCTCGTTTGTGGCATGAGCGATTATCTTGACGGCTGCGAAGTTGAACTCATAGCCCGTTTCGTAGGTGTGGGCAGTAACTTGCAATTATTCATCGCCTCGTCACACAGCCAACTTATGTTCATGGATGGGCTATCCCAGCATGCGTTCAGTCTGGCCTGTGTAGTTACGAGGGCAGTTTAAGCATGGGATGCGATAAACTACCCCAGATTTCTCGTCGGGGTTTAGTCGGTCTTTGATTTTCTATCTATCTATCTATCTATCTATCTACCTGCAAGTGGATGAGGTTGCTGCGTTAATGATTCAGTCAATTTCATAAGTGCATAAGTGCACTGGGGGACCCACTGACGAGCTGAACCCCTCGCATCTACGTCATGCAGCGGCACAAGCAGGGCGAATCACGCGTGTCTGGGCTTTTATCTAGTACCTGTGCTGAAAGTACGGTAACTACTTCCGTAGCTTATAATACTGAATGCCAGTTGGACTTTAGCTCCAATATTCATATCAAATTTCGGACCGAGCCTGTTAAGGTTTGTTCCGAAGGGTTTACTCCAAGTCCGCGCCCTAATTTCCTCGGAAATTTAACAAGGCAGGTCTTGAAATGGCTATGTGCCGGTGCAAACTTCACGCTCAGTTTGTGCACGCGGAAGGTGAAGTCCCAATGATCAAGAAAAACTGTGGAGTATATACGCGATCGTGCAGCGCTTGGATCGAGTCCTGGATCGAACGCACGAAACGTTCGCGATGCAAAAACGGTCGTTGTATGCTGAAGTGCAGTAGAAACTGCGAAAAATGTCCACTGTTTATCACCCCCTACGAGTAAAGCACATCCTCTGCCTGCAACTGCCACTCTCCAGAGCATATTTACGTTCGTGACAAAACAAAAACAAAATGAAAACTTTACCGAGATGTTTGTTTGTTGGTGCAAACTCCTAAGTATAGGAGAAAAGATAAGGGTCTTTCAGGCTTTCACTGAATGCGCCAATCGTTGAACAGTCAGACGTCCGATAAACCCCTTTTAGTGAAAGTGTCAAAAGAATAGTCACCATAAAGCTAGTGATTATAAGCGTTGCGAGCAACTCAGATCTCGCACTTCAGTTTTGTCAGCGAGGATGGCACCCTCAATAGGATACGGAAACAGGAACCTTCAGCAATACAGATGGCTTTGCGCGAAAATAAGAGATCAATAAGGTTTAGACTGAACATTAAGGTTCGTTTTAGGGATAGGTTTAAGGTTAGGGTTAATGGAAGATTTAAGGCGAAGTTAAGGCTTAAGATTCTGGCTAATGGTACCTGTAGGTTTAGGGTTAAGATTAAGGCTACGGCGTAGGTATCAGTATATTTGAGGGAGATGTAGGTGAGTCACCTTTTAATGCCCTATTTATACATGCGAGTTGTGGTATCAAAAAATAGTATTTTGATATGTTGGCGAGGCCAACATAGTGGAACATAGTTGAAAAAGAGCAGACAGTGAAAAAACTCCCGGTCATATTTAGGCGAAAAAAATTGTCACCCTTGGGGGGGGGGGGGGTCCAACGGAGGGCATTGCGGAGGTCACATGAATCAGCCAGATGCTCCCTTGCTGATTGCAGCGTCCGTTGAGGGATTTCAAAGGCGGAAATTTATGCCCAGATCATCCTCGGTCCATTGCGGTTCAAACCAAGGGAGAACGTTCTTAGACCACATGGAAGATGGCCGCCGGGTCCAGCTGATGCGAACACTCATGGTGTCACCAAGGTGTGCAAATAATTAATCAGCGAAGACCTCGGGGACCTCAGCATGGGAATTATGGGAGAGTGCAAGACCGCAAACGAAAATAGCCTGGTGGTAGGAGACAGGCATATGTACCCTTCCTGTAATTATGCACAGAGTCAACTTTGTTACTTGAGCGGGGCGTTTCTATTCTCGTGTACAGTTTAGGCGGTTATATGTGTCGTCCGTACCGTTTTCCCTTTCTCATCAGTAAGATCCGAATGGCTTATATGTCTCCCACTCCCCTGGCAGGACACAGGAATAGGAACACCACCACGCGTAATACATGTAGCCTTGCGCTAAATTCCAGGAAAGGTAAATATCCCACTGCCCCAACCCTGACAAAATCTTGACTCTAATCCTACCCTTAGCCCCAACTCTAACCTTAACCCTAACTTGCCCTGGGATTTAGCGCAAGGTCCCCTGCATCACGGGCGGTTCCTGTTCCGTGTCCTGGCTGGGGCAGGGGGAATGGGGTGGGGTGTGTATATAAAAAATGCCTACCATCATAAATTGTCCCCAAGTTAGGGGACAGTCCTCAGTATTTATGCACACCTACCAGAACAATGACTAATTTACGGTTTCGTGGAGTCCAAGACTATGGAGGCCCGACCACCACTGGCATCCAGACGGCACAGTAGTGTTTTGGGTGTGACTTTGTTTACAGTGAAACAGTCTGGTGTAGAAAACTTTTCACTGCGCTCTCCCCACGTGCTTTTACATGGCAAAACAAGGCCAATAGGGTGGGGTGTAGGCTGCAATGGCCAACAGATTTGAATGCTGCGTCCTCGCGTGACCTGGTTGCTAAAGGCACATGCAACTGGATTCCTCCAGGAGACCCGTGTCTGCGGTCTAGCAAGTCAGATAAGGGAGAGCGTACCATAAAGGCCACATCAAACAGCCAGTAGAGCTCAAGCTTCAGTCTGAGAGAGGACCGTGTTATCTTGTCATTTGGCGACAGTATCCGCTAAGAATTTTACCTTCGATTGTTTTATAAAGAGGAAGGTAATGGCTTGATGCAAACTGGATATACCTCACCCTCGGCCATACATTAGCGAGCTGTTCGGGTCTTTCAGCTGCCTTATGACAAGATTGGACGTAGCGGCTGATGTGGCCTGAGACGGTGGCTGACGCCTACAACGTGCAATCGTTACAGACTCGAGTGGGCTCAACGCAGTCCCAACAACACACGCCATGAATTAATTTTGCCAGTGCTTTGGCGCAGGTCGTCGGGCAGGGGGGCCACCGTCATGACTTCATAACCTTTCAGACAGTAGACCGACCTGCGAACGAACTCACCTCACTATGAAAAAGAGTCGCCGGACCGAACAACGCCGGCAGAGGGTCAACCGTTCGCCCCCCCCCCCATCGACTCATAAGGTCCGACTGCCCGACAAACATCCTCTTAAGGGCTGAGGCAGCGAACAGCAAAAAATCGATCAGCTGACAAACGGACCATGGCACGCCAATTCCGGTTCTGTTCAATTATCTACAGTTAACGCTTTGACATTGAGGATCCGCCCAAGCACTCCGAAACGCTAGTATATACAAAAAAAGTTGTCCCAGTTAGCCCGCCTTATTTCTCAGATTAACAAACCGAGATCCCTCAATTTTTTCAATCTGAGTAGGTAGTTTATATCCCCCATATCATGACAAGAAAACCAATGACTTGGATACTGGCTGTGAAATTTTCTGGCCACTGTGTGGGAGATCCAATCTATTGCCTGCTAGTTTTTTTCTTTCTACTCACTCACAGGGCTAGTTGACAGACAAAAGAAACACACAGACAAGGACAATTTATGGGGTCAAAACAAGGCGCTTATTAGGAGTCAATAAAAGGTATTACACAAAAATAATGTGAAAAAATTCAGTAAGCTGCCTTCGAGGAGGGCTGGAGGGAGGGGGCGGGCGGGCGGGCGACGGTAAGGCACAAAGACAGTCAAAAAAGTACTGAAGGTTCTTCGAATAATATCAAGCATTTCCTTGGGGCAAGTGAAGGCAGCTTGGCATGTCATGGTGGACGCTTATATGCACAGTGGACAGGGACGCACGTACCTCGAAATGTTTGCAGTTCTCCCGCAACAATTTGGACCGTTTACTACCCATAGGCTGAGCAGGACAGTGGACTTGCATAACAAGTCATCACACGGAACAAAGAGATGCCCTGGCTTCTAGATAGTCATCAGCATCGCCACCATTCGATGGACCCACGTTTTCGTAGCTACGGGGTTGGGGTGAAGTACAAAGGCATTCCGCAGAAGGGTCCTCGCCACAAGCCAATTCAGGCATCTCCGAGGTGACACTGTGCCGTCGAAGGATCTGATAGCTGACAGAATCGCTGTTGCTGTCCAGCTGCTCGCTCGGTGCGTACGCCGATGTTAGGAGAGCAATACAGTCATCGATTCGCTGGCGCACCTGCGTGGCTGAGGGTCTTTGAGTAGGCTCCAGCCGCCAGCAGTCACACATTAGAGTCCATAGTGCGGAAGAGACTGCTGGTGGACGATCGAGAGTTGGAGGTGAGGAAGATGGGAAGATTGAGGAGTTGTCTGGGGGGTCGCCGGCTGTGGAATAAAGGAGGCGAAGCAGGGCCTCGGAGGTCTGTATACTCTCAAAAGGCTTTCTGGTCTCGAGGAAAAACATTTGCCAGAGCAAAAGGCCAAATTCCCAGACGTCGGAGGTCAGATAAAACATCTGTTTAGACAGGGCCTCCGGTGGAAGGATGCGGAAGGGCAACTGCTTAGCAAAGGTAATAATACGGTAACAGCCCGCGTCTGCATCGGAAGGCAAGTTCGTGCCGTCAGTGGCCAAGGAATCCCTCTCTACCGTGACGGCTAACCCAAAATCACAAATTTTAGGCACCTGACGACTGTCCAGGAGGATGTTTCGTGTGGCAATATCACGATGAATGACGAAATTCTGGCTGAGGAACTCCAGACCTCGGGCAATACCCTGCGCTATACCCATCAGGAAGGTGCTATAGTCACCATCAATGCGCTGATAGACAAATGAATTGCCAGTTCGTGCACGTCGATGTCTGGAGAAGATTAAACCACTGTCGCGGTATAGGCCTCTCAAGATAGAAGACCCGGCTGGTTGCGGCTGAAGGACGGAAACGTAGCAACCGCTGGACGTATTTCCTGAGAAGGTCTCGTACGGAAATGTGGTTGAGGAAAGGCGCGTGCTCAGAGTGTTGGAGGTGCCTTCCACGCTCTGAAAGGTTCGAACAAGGTTGCCTTGATAATGCCTTGGATGAAACACCCGCACCAGATACTCGCTCAGGCTAGTGTTTGGGCAGAACTCCATAAGAAGGAGGGAATCACTCATGTCCTCTCTAACTCCAACGATGCAGCCAATCAGACTAACAATATTTGGACCTCCAGATAGTTTTATGAGGTGCAGGAGTTCATTCCTGAAGCAAGTCAGACTGCTGAGCTCAGTAGAGGGAGTTTTGACGGCAACAAAGAAGGAATAATCGGCTGACTTTTTATTTTTGTAATTAGGCGACACGTAGACCCCCTTGAGCACAGTGCCATAATGCCCGGTCCCCAGCGGTTTTGAAAGCCCCTTTAAATTCCTTCTATCGAGACACCATTTCTTTCGCATTTCTTCGGAGGGCATTAACTGCTTGATGAAAAGCTGGTTGGAGGGATAAGAAGCGCTTGAGCTCTCCAAAAGTTGAGATTTACTTGGTCTTGCATAGAGTAAATTGTCCATTTGTATTAATTTTTCCGCAATTGCTATTTTCCGACTCTTTTTATAAATGCACGTGGCGAGACCAATAAACAGACAGAAGGCGAACATAAGTGGGAAAGTTATCCAGAATACAGAACTCCGCACAACTCGATGAAACATCTGAGCGTACTTAGAAGACGCAGAGCCAAGGAAAACAACAACTAGCGAGAGACTGGACTTGGCCTCACCGACGAAATTTACAGCCACACACTGAACGGTTATGTTGTGCGTCGAGTTTGACGGGGAAAGAACTAAGTTGCAGACAGTGGCAGACGGTGTCTGATTGTCGGAGCTGTTGGTGGTGGTAGCGGCGGCGGCGGCGACGACAGAAAGTCTGGTCTGCTCGATTTGGCCTTTGCACTGACGCAAAACCCGAGTCTCGTTCGAAGTCTGTAGGACCGAACCCTGAGCAGTCATGCTCCACACAACTAGCGGCGGCGGTGTCCCAGTGGCACGGCAGACAAGTCGGATGAGTTCACCGGGGATGAAGTAACGAACCGGAAATTTGGGCTCCATAATTACCGGTGCCATAGTAGGCTTTATTCTCAGGCTCAAACCATGCGGGGTGATGTTCTGAGGATGCTTGCTGCTTGAAAGACAACGATACACACCAGATGCCGTGAAATTATCGACCTCAGTACTTAGGTGAACCTCAGCGGACAGAGGGCGGGCAAAAAAATCGACTTTTCCGACAGGAAGAAGAGCTCGGGGCTCAGTGGTATTGGGAAAGTGTAAAACCAATGGCCAGGAAGTAGATCCAGGGTCATCCTTGGTGAGGGTAATTGCACACCGTAGTTCCAACCGGCTTCCATTAAACACTGTCAGTTCGGTAAAATTGGCTCTAGAAATTGATGCATATGCGAGATGAGCGACCGTAACTCTGAAAGAGATGCTGGGGTCAGGTCCCAAGATGCCAATCGGTTTCATCGAGGGGAGCCAGCTTGGTGCTTTGGGGGCACCCGCGTCCGTGAGGAAGGAAGAGGACACAGGGTAGGTAAAGAAATCGTCACTAAGGTCTAAACTTTGACAAACCAGTGGGCTCCGGCCGGTCCAGCCTGTGTGATAGGCCTCGCAGGAGACGCAAATATTACGTGGAGGAGTCTGCATGTTTGGTAGACGCAAAGCATTCAGTTCTTCAAGCAACTTGTCTATGTTTTTACTCTCCTCGATTTGGGAACCTAACAAAATGGTTCGTCCTTTCGTATACGAAAGTACTGGTGCCCGAGACAGAGCTGAGTCAGACACAAATGGCGGTAGTATGAGGTTGGCTGAAGACTTACTCTCTGACTGGTTAAGAAAAAGTACCCCATCAGTGAAGACGAGCCATTGTATGGAAGTCAAGCTCTGAGCGAACATTTCTGTAATCGTCCTAGAGACGACGGAGTGTTGAACGCAAGAGAGATTGAAAGGATAGTTTAAGAACCCATGTAGACCACTCACGCTATACTGCGGCGACGTGTAGATGGAAATGTTAGTCTGCAAGTTTCCCTGTCGGAGCGTAACAAGCATATTTTGCACGCCTTGAGGAAGTTGAACAGCACAGACCCATCTATCTACACTTCGGGAAAGATGGACAACCGTCTCATTTGCACTTCGAAAGGGATCAAAGCACCCTGCGTTAGTGCCGATCTCGTTATAACTGAAGAAAGTTAGGAAAAGTTCAGTTTGGCTGGTGTCGTGAACAAAAAGTGTAGTTGTCAGGTTATCACCGGTTGTTCCGTGAAATATTTGGTAGTTAGATCCATTTTCCTGAATCAGTGAACTGAATATTTGAGATGTCTTCTCGGTGGCATTTATCGCCTCCAGACGAACAGCAGCACGTTGAGGATCCGTAGCTCGACTAATTTCGGTTACTTCACATTCAACCACACTGACTGGCCGACGAACAGCGAAGTGGTATCGGTGCTGGGCGTACACGGATCGCCGTCCCAACGACGGCTTCATCTGGAGACATTCGATTGGAAGCCAGTCCTCGTCTGTGTCATTCTCAACCAGGCGCCAACGGAAACAGAGTCGTGGCGGTTGCTGAATTATGATCATGGTTGTATAAGTGGCTTCACACAGCAACGCGACCTTACTTCCCAGGGTTGTTCGAAAGGTGGGAGCCTCCTGTTCGTTCTTCAGTCTTGGGACTGCAGTCAACGGGGACTGGCTAGATTGAGTGCCCAACAGCAGTCTCACCGTTGGCGGAAGGGAAGGCGGTGCAGGCGGCGGTCTCACCTTTAGGATACGCTTCGATCCATCCATATACTCACAAACATGAATCATGAAATAATGTCCCTAACTGGCGATGATGACTACACAAACCGATCCGAGGGTCATAGTGTCCACCGGCGAGCTTCCGGCTACTGAACCAGAGCTCTCTGGAGGCGGGAATATTCTCAATCTGGCGGTAGATTTTCAACGGTAGATTCCCACCCGAAGGAGGCGGCGGAGCGGGCAGAGGACAGGGAAACAGGAAGCGTGATCCCCATCGAGGCCTAACTTGCTGACTCGTACTTTCCACCGCACCGGTGTAGACAAAGACATGTAGACAGGAGGGTCCGGGGGAAAACAGAACCGAATCATTCCATGGCAGCTGGTCGCAGGATTCTTCCTCCGGCCAGGGGCAACAAGGACAGCAGAGGGGTGTCTTCATGCGATACAGGCGACCTCGGGAAGTACTCGAGGAGAGATGTCGACGGGTGAGGCGATCAGGAGGACAACAAGTATACTGGCCCCGTAGTGCTGCGCGTTCAGCTGACGCGTCTGTTACAGAAAATGTCACATCTAGGTAATTAGACGAGGCTGAGTCCGGGGACAGTTTCAATCGCTTGGTCTGTAAACTAGGCGTCAGGGTCTGGGGTAGGAACCAAGTGCGGTGCGTAGGGGGACAGCGCAGGTGCAGTCGTCTCACGTCAAGGTCGACAAACAAGTCCGTTAGAGGACCAGGCCTTAATTCGTGAAAGTGAGTTTGGTTGAAAGCCTCGTCTGCCCTTGCTGCAGCGATAGGAGTGAGCATCGGAAGAAAGAGGAGGAGAAGGAGGAGGAGGAACGGTGACAGCAGCATCGTTGTCAAAAAATCCACGCACACACGCTCACAGAACGAGGGAGCCGGAGCTGACACCTCAAAAGTATGATCGACCTCGAAGTGCTGGGATTTTGTTTATGTGTGCATAAAGGCTGCAGCTGGTTAGTACCACTGCATTACCGATGGCTGACAGTGTGTATGGCGTTTAAACGCGGGCCGAGCACTGGCGACTGGCCGGCACGCCGACACGCTCCAAACATCGTACGCGTAAACGTCGTGACCAGGATAGAGAATGCACGTTGGCTACCGACGGCCTCATCTACGCCGTCAGTCTGTCATGACGTGCCTGGGACGACGGCCGCTGCCATTGTCCTCTCGCTCTGACCTAGACACGCACAGAGGCCCCCACACCCGCCGTCCACGCCCACCCGCACGCACGCACGCACACACGCACGCACACACGCACGCACGAAAGTTGAGAGGCATGGACACAAAGCTGCCCACCGCGATCCGCTCGTTCGACGGGCTGACAACAGCTATCGTTTTCTCAAACCACTCGCACTGGTAACGGCACCCCTACTGTCGGTCCCCTCCCCCCGGGGAACGGCGGCGGCGGTGGGGCGGCGGTGGGGCGGCGGCGGCAGGGCGGCGACTGGCTGAACAGCGCCTGTCTGCTACATCCCATTACTTCTTTGAGTTGCGGATGTTGGTAGTCTAAAGCAGGAACAGGTAACTCCAACGGGGGGCACTTACATAGACAATAATGGATGGAGCCTCGTCAAAACTGGTCACTTTCGTCAGATTCACAATCAAACAATCGAGATTGTAAATCTCAGCAAGGATCACGTCCGAGCCAGGTGCTTTCCCGCTGGAGAGTTGCCGCACGGCTCTGATAGTTTCATGGAGAGAGGGAGGGAGATCAAGGTTGGCGTTGATTTCCACTTCAGGCAGGCGATCGATGGCGGCGTCGGAGATGGTGGAGGGCTGGTTGAGAACGCTTTGGAAATGTTCTGCCCATCGCATCAGGATTTGCGTCTTCTCAGTGAGTAGCGTCCTGCCGTCGGCACTGAGAATAGGGGCGGCGCCTTTGACGGGAGGGCCGTAGAAGTTCTTCCATTCATTTCGGTCCGCATACTCTTGGATTTCCTTGGCTTTGCTAGTCATCCAGGCATCCTGCATCTCCCGCAGACGTTGCTGTACAAGGCGGCGACTGCAGTAGAAGGCTGTCTTGTTTGCAGCGGTAGGGCGATTGTCGTAGGCTTTGTGCAACTGGTTCTTCTCGACGAGCAGAGCGTTGATAGCTGCGTCGTTGTCATCGAACCAGTCTTGGTGCTGGTGACGTGCGCGGCAGAGGACATCCAGGGCGGTGGATTGGATGGTATCCCTCAGCTGACACCAGCGGTTCTCCACGGAGATATCCGCGTCGGCGACTGGAAGGTTGGCTAGTCGGTTTGGCAGTTAGTTGCTAAAATGGAGATGGTGAGCAGGCATATTCAACAAAACAATATTCAACTTACCTTATGGTCACTTGGGGTCTTCTGCGTGGTTGCAGACGAAGCTTCATCTTGGAGGTGACGAGGCGGTGCTCCGCCCATCCGTCAGCACCGGGGATCGCCTTTGTCACCAGCACGTCCTGTTTATCTCGCCTTCAGGCGAGAACATAGTCCAAGAGGTGCCAGTGTCTCGACCGGGGGTCTACCCAGGTCGCCTTTTGCCGCACCGGGAGGCGGAAGAAGGTGTTGGTCAGCAAGAGACGGTATTCCGCACAGGTTCGCAGAAGAAGGAGACCGTTATCATTACAGTTACCGAGACCATGAGGACCCAGCACGCCCTGCCAGGCAACGTGGTCTGTCCCGACGCGGGCGTTGAAGTCACCAAGGACAATTAACTTGTCCGCCTTCGGCACAGTCGCCAGCAGGGCGTGCAAGTCCTCGTAGAATTCGTCCTTCGCCGCATCAGAGCTCGTCATTGGGGGAGCGTAGGCTCTGATGATGGTGGCGAACTAGTCTCCCCGAAGAGGCAGGTGGAGGCTCATCAGACGATCATTAATACCCTGCAGCAGACAGTGCAGACGTCCCACGATGTCATTCCAGATGGCAAAGGCAACACCAGCGTCACGTCGCTCTGCCCTTGGCCGGCCGCTCCAGAAGAATGCGTAGCCGGCACCCACCTCCTCCAGCTGACCCTGCTCAGAGAATCGGGTCTCGCTGAGAGCAGCAATGTCCGCCTTGTAGCGCGCCAAGTCCCGGGAAGTGGTAAGATAATGTCCTAATGACCCGCAGTCAAGTCGCCAACTGACGGAAGTTCAGCACCACTGTGGGTTCTTTGGCCCTTTGGCTCGCTGACAATGCACCAGGAACTGTGATCAGCTGCACGTTCTCGGCGTGGATAACTTCTTGACCTAGACAACTTCGTAGCATCGAATATGGAAAGGAGAGATCATAGCGCTTATTAACCGACAAAGGATCGGCAACCCATGACGAGCAGCTCGTGGCTTACAAGGTTATACCTCTCACGAGGATTCCGGTCTCAGTGAACTTGAATGGGCCACCAGGTCCCTTCGAAGGAACCATGACTTATGAATTGGTGTCGTTTCCCCTCACTGCTGCTGCTGAGTGTTCGGCCATCCGCGCCCAGAGTAGTGTTCCAGTTTCTCCAACATTATTTCGTTGCCAAAAACCTCCCTAAACCCGGTAAACAATTCCAGGCGCTGATTGCCGTGACAGTCGGTCTGTCGGTCTCATGGCAAATGCCTTATGATTGTCTCCGGTCTGTGTGCAACTCCAACTCCAAGGGGCGTGATAAGGCCGCTGTCGGCTTCTGAGACGTTTTCGCGCACGATAGAGCTCACCAAAATGTGGGGCCGGTTGGATCTGGTCTCTCTTTTCGTTTGCACTTTTACTGATTTTCGAAGTTGCGCTCTACGCCCCTGTCGAAGATATTGTAATTCAGCAATCTTCTCTTCTAGTTCACCGCAAAGTGCCTCCACACGTTGGTACAATGCCCCTACACAACTGCGTTTGCGATGGTGACAAGGATATCATCCACATGCCGATACCAGAATTTCGGTCTGTTATGTCAGCTGAGTCCCGAAATCGGTGAGCTCATTGGCGTGCCTTTAATCTGCTCTTATGTTGTTCCGTCAAAATCGAAGTACGTATTCAGCCAAATCTTTAGGAGTTGCAGGGTTTGGATAAGTCCAATGCAATTCTCCGTTTCATTGCAGTTGCTTTATAGGGGTAGTTCAGTCGCCTTGACTCTCAGATTCTGGAGAAAAGAAGAAAAGAGCGACGTGAAATCAATTGGTACCCTGATCTCGGTTGGCAGGATACGTACCCATTTAAGTTGCCCCAACAACTGCGCCGACGAACTGACAGCGAGAGAGAGAGAGAGGATTACGCTTTATTTTAAAAGTATCTTTCAACGTTTCAACATAAAATGGCTCCAATCACTGTGACCAGAAGATAAGTTAAAACGTTTTGTAAGAGATAAAAGGTGTGCATAATAATGAGCATCAATCGCAAGAACAGTTCAAGTTTCTAATTTCTGTCTCTTTAAACATAAGGTATCGTGCCAGAAATGGCAATATGGAACACTGCTATGCCTCTGTGCATGAGACGGAAAGACTTCACAGCAACTAGCTCAGAGTGAAGGAGATGCAGTGTCATCCAAAAATCAATCAGAATGTTGCCAGACCATTGTGCAGTGGCCTTGTATTATCGCATCAACTAGCACGACATAATAATGTGACCATAGTGTCTGAATTAGCGTCCAAAAGTATGAGATGCTCAAACGAACACCTTGCCAGTGCATAAGTTTGAGGGCCTTCGAGTTATGTGATGGGCCGCGGAATGGGGGGGGGGGAGCGTCTCATTTTTGCTTATTTTTTTCAGTTCAGTTCAGTTCAGTTTTAGTACGGGAAATATAGGCGAAGCCTTTGAGCTCCTATTGATGTCAGTGACACTGTAAATTAAAAAGGCTGACATATAATGGACGTTGGACAAAAGGGTTATCTCACGGACACACTGCAGGGCATCGGACAAACAATTATAAAATAATGTTACTCAAAAGTAGGGAGTAGTATGTTATATGACGCGAAAATTGTGGATGGGAATATGTTTCAGGAAATGTGTTAGGTTCGGATGTCGTGGTGGTACTTATCGCTGTACTGGTCAAACTTCCGCTTAAAAGTGTCAACGGATGGGGACATGATTATGTCGACCGGCAGAGCATTCCAGGCCTTAATCACTATGTTGGAGAAGAAGAACCTTCTTGTGTCGAGTCTAGCACCTGTCACTCGTAGTTTAATGGGATGCCCTCGCAAAGTAGTGGTAGTGGCCAGCTCAAAGAAGTCGCCAGATGCAAGGCAACAATCCTGAAGCCGCAGCATTCGAAAGGCTTGTATTAAGTCGCCGCGTAGCTGTCTATAGTCCAGAGGAAACAGATCAAGATTAGACAATCGTGTCTCGTAAGGCAGGCAGCTTTGACCTTGAACAAGCTTGGTTGCACGTCTTTGGACCTTCTCAAAGGGTGTTGTGGTCTTTGACAGACCACGGTCTCCAGGCTTGTATGGCAAATTCAATTGTGGTCGCACGAACATCCCGAAGACCTTATTAAAAGCACTCTTTGTCGAACTTTGCAAACGCTCGCTTAATTAGATACAAGCTTGACATGGCAGATTTTTGCTACTTTTTGAGCAATGGAACGATGGCTTCAGTGTGGGCGTGATCCATACTCCTAGATCTTTCTGAGCCTCTACCTCTGGTAGCGGTGTGTCGTCCAGATAGTAAATTCTCTGGTGCCCTGAGCTGGTTCTGCCAAATCGCAGAATATTGCACTTGGTAGCATTGCATGGGAGGAACCAGTTGTGCGACCATTCCTCGAGTCGATGCAAGTTCGCCTGTAGATTTTCTTCATCATCTGCGTTGTGGATGACCTTCCAAAGCTTTATATCGTCAGCAAACATGGCGGTGTCACAGTCCAAGCCACTTACGCAATCATCAATGTATATAAGGAAGAGGATAGGGCCCAGGACGGAGCCCTGAGGAACCCCACTCTCAACCGCCACCTCCGCCGATTGTTGATCGCCAAGACGAACAATCTGAGATCGCTTAATCAAGAAGTTTTCGATCCACTTCAAAAAGCTTGCCCCTTACCCCAATACGGTTGAGTTTGTATAGGAGACGTTGGTGAGGCACGCTATCAAAGGCCTTCTTGAAGTCTATGTACACTGCGTGCACTACATTTCCTTCATCGACCGCTCGGGTCCATCGTTCCAGACAGTAGAGCAAATTAGTTAAACAGGACCTTCCTCTGCGGAATCCGTGCTGCGCTTCAGAGAGAAGATGATGCCGCTCCAGAAACTGCATCAGTTCACGTTTGATGATTCGCTCCATAATCTTGCAACATATGGAGGTGAGACTTACCGGTCTGTAGTTATTTGCGGAAGCACGGCTGCCACTTTTGTGTATTGGGGAAATCCACGCGGTCTTCCAATCGGGTGGCAATTTGCCTGCAGCGAGGAGGCTTGGAAGAGTAGACACAAGGGTTCTGCCAACTCTACGGCCAACTCCTTCAACAACTTTGCCGGTATTACATCAGGACCTGGCGATTTGGTTTCGTCCAGCTTCAGTAGTTCCTGCAGAACAATAGGTTCTGTTATGACCACTGAGTCAATTGTCGGGACCTCTTCCGCACTATAGTTATCAGCGGTTAGATTGGCTTCTCTCGTAAAAACCGACTGAAAGAACTCAGATAGATGCTCAGCCTTTTTCCTCGTCCTTGCAAAGTTCGACGCCTTCATCCGTTTTTAACAAAAAGATGGGGTCTTTATTTCGAGTGCACTGCCTAATGTAGTTGTAGAAGAGCTTCGGGTTTTCTGCTGCACGGTTTAGCAAGTTACTCTCAAAACTTTGGCGGGCTTTATAAACCAGGCCTTTTAACCTGTTCCTCTGCGTCTTGTACTTCGTCAGCGATTCGGCGGTCTTTTCCCTGAGATAAGTTTGCCATAGCTTTTCGCTTGCGGTTTACTTCACTCTTCAGTGTGTTCGTTAGCCACTGGGGCCTGTTGGTGATCTTTTTTTTCGAATTAGGACAGTAGTTGGTGATAAGTCCTTGTAATACGGCCTTAAATTGCAACCAATCCTCGAGAATACACCCGGTGAATGTTTCATTCCAATCTAAATGGCGCACATCAATTTTTCATTTTGGGTAAAAGTCTCCACGCCATAGGTTGCGTTTGACTGTGATGCTTCGATCGGGGGACAGAGAAGAGTGAATATTCCCATTGTAGGACTACGTGATCACTTTTTGCCCAGCGGGGATAGACAGTTCACAACATCTACGCTGCCAGGCGCCTTTGTCAATACAAGGTCCAAACAATTAGCTTGTTGCCCCTCGCGTATTCTGGTCGGAGATAGGACGTGTTGAGTTAGGAAGCGTTTGTGTATAGCTTCTAGGAGGCGGCGATCGAAGTTTAATTCCGAGCCTGGTGCCGAGCTCAGATTCCAATCGATATTTGGAGCGTTAAAGTCGCCCATAATCATTACTTCGGATCGACTAGCAAACGATTCTAAATCATCTATCAGTCTACTGTCTGACTGCGGATCGTTTCTTGGTGGTCGGTAGACCGTTAGTATCTCAAGTGCTTGAGACCCCGGCGTTCTGATGGTGAGCCAGATGGCTTCAGTTTCGCACGCGAGCTTTTCCTTTTTTTCTGACGCGAGCAGGCCATATCTGACATAAGTCAGCACACCCCCACCATGACGTCCTGTTCTATCCTTTCTGAATAACTGAAAACCTGGAATGGCAACTTCACGATCGTCCACCTTCGCGGTCAGCCACGTTTCAGTTATGGAGATGATATCTGGTGAAGTTTGGCACACGTATATCTTAAGTTCGTCTAATTTAGGGAGTACGCTTTGGGCATTGGTATATAAACATTTTAGTTTATTTGTGTGTTTTAAGCCGGCTATGTCGCTGCCTTCTTTAATTGAGGCAGCTGGATCGACATTCGCACAGGATGAGTCCATATTCAAGAGACTTTGCATATTTCCGCAGTAGAACTGGATTTTGTGTAGATTGTTGCATTGGATTAGTTGCTCAACCGTGAGACTTTTTTCCGGAATGATGGGCGTCCTCCACAGAAGGGGTTTTTTGTATTCGAACAATCACTCCGTTTCTTATTACAAGTCCCTTCTCTCCCTGGTCTTTCAAGTTCTCCAATTCCGCTTTTAGCGCCCTCCATTTCATTCTCTCTTGTACGGAGTAGTCCTGTTGAAAAAAATACCTCTGTGACCGGGGACTCCCCCTGCTGTTCGCTCGATTAGAAGGTCTCTCTGAAGTTTGTTTTCCAAAATTACCTTTAAAGGCCTTGATTTATTTCTTAGAAGGTTTGAGTTATCTTTACTATTTAGTCGGAAAAGTTTAAAAACCCTAATTGTTTCATCCTCTCTTATTATTTCACTCAAACACTCTTGCAAGGCCATGATATCATCATTTATTCTTCACCTGGGGATTTTGTTGGTTGATTCACGAATCCCATGGACGATTATGCACTGTGACCTGTCCACAGCACCTCTATCCAGGGGGTTTTGTTGAATAATTTGTCTGGCTGATGTTGGGGCTTCCCCAATACTGGCTTCAACGTCTTTGGCTTTGGGAGGTATTACCACTGTGGGTCCACTTTGTGTCCTCCATTCGGTGGACAACAGCTCCTCTATATTTGCCTCTGATGAAGCGTGCGTGACCTGGAGACTATTTTCGTTAATCATTATCTGTCGTGTTTCGTTTAGTTCGTTCATTGTTATATTTTTGATCAATTTCATTTTTGTACCTTCGATTGCTTTTTCTGGTAAGTTTGAAATCATCCCCTTCGGATTTTTTTGGTACCCGTCCCTGTGGTCTTACCTTTCGCCTTTTTCTTATTCTTCAGTGTTACTGGAGGCTCTGCGTCACTACTCTTGACTGTTTTCTTAGATACCACGTTTTTTTTGGAGAGTCATAGAAGCAGACCAAGGCCGTGCCTGGAAATCTTGCCATGCGTCGGTCGACCGGCGATATTGTATGTGAGTTCTCCAGTGCCGTCGCATCGATTTCACGTGTCAGCGTTTTGACGCGGTTGGAAGAGACATGGAACTGGTGGCCTTTCAGTAAACCTGTGGCTTTTTGAAGGTAGTCTGTACTGTGGAACGACTCTGATCAGCGGGCACGATAACTAGGCCTTTGTAGCCTTGACTTCCTTTGGCGCATTACTTTCAACCTTAAAAAGCATTTCGCACGGTCTGCGAGCCATGAGGATAGATGAACCTTGATGTCGGATAAGGCTCTTCGTCTCCTCCACCGCCTCCGTTTGGCTGAGGATTGAGTCCACCGCTGAGATCATGTTGACATGTTAAGCATCAGCCGTGTTAAATGAGGCTTCATGTCGTAAAACTTGCAGTTGATCCTTCTTTAGCTCCTTTTAAAACAGATTGTGCACCAGTTTGTAGTTTTTGGGCGACGTTATATTAGGGAGCTTTCTGAATTTGTTCCCCAGTGATGCGTCGCGTACCACTCTCTTTACACGAACATGTTCAATTACCCTCTCCAAGGGCAGATATGTACCGATATAACAAAAGAAATCACAGTGTTCTAACGGTATTTGTAGAGGTGACGGAGAAGACTAAGGACACTATGTGTCGTCTCTTCTCATGGCTCACAAGTCTCACCATGATCCCCCAGATCCTGGTTGGATTGGCAGGTGACGGTCACCTGTACATAATCATTAGAGATGGGAGAGGACTGGTGAAGCCCTAGGGAGATGGGGCGGAGAACATCCGATGTGGCTTCGGGGGTAAACTGGTTCCCAAAGCAGCAGGCAGGGAATACAAATAGACAAACCTCTACTGAGGCAGAGAGTTTACACGCAACACCGCAAGCAGTCGCGTCTAATGTTCTCATTAGACAAATGTCTGCCGAGTCGAATGCGACCGAAATTCGTCTGGCTGCGGCCAATCGGGGAAGAAAGAAATATCGATCGGCGTCAAGGCGTCACAAGCCGGAGGTTGGACAACGCGCGCAGTGTTTGTTACGCGTGAGAGGCAGACCGAAGGCGACATATGTAGGTGACAGTACTGACGACTGTGCGAGCGAGCCGTCCAATATCGTCCCAGGGCAACTTTTTATTGCTTGAGGACGCTCATCCTGCCATAAAAGGTATAAAGAAATGCTAGCTTTTCTTTGTATAAGTTTCGGTAATGATTAGTTCTGTGATCCCCTAAACGGGCATGAGTGCAGGAAACGCCCGCAGTATAGGCGGCTTTGCGTCAAATTAGAGATATATTGGGGTTAAGTTTAGGGTCAAGTTTAAGGCTAGGGTTAAGTTTTAGTTTAGGGCTAAGATTAGGGTTAGTGCCCACGGTAATGTTAGGATCTAGGGTTGGGTAAGTGTTAAGATTAGTACTACGGTTTAGGTTTGGGTAAGGGCTATTTTAGGGTACAGGAATAGTTACCCTTCCTGAAATTATACGCAGGACCACATTTATTTCATACGTGAAGCGTTCATATTTCCATGTCCTGTGTAGGAGGCCATATAAGTAATCCTTTCCTTAGTTTCCATACCAATTTTTCGGGGCTTAGTTCTACCACCTATCATGGTGCTTAAATTGGTGCATGGAAGTCGACTTTCAGGGGGTGCAAACCGATACCCCGAAGGCAACTTAACGGATCTCGGAATGACCGAGTCTTGTGAACAGAATGCAGCCAGTTACGGTAATACTGTTGTAAATAAGAACATAATGCATTAGCATTCACTGCTTGAAACGTTACTTTTTATAAGTTTTCTTCGACTGCATTTATTTCCTTTTGCACTTGCTACTATATAACATCATAAAGTCTAGTTGGATTAGCAGCAATAACCCCATACAGACACATAAGGTAAGCATAGTCGCAGAAAACGACTGAGGCCAACCATTTCCAGTAACTTGAAGGGCGCTTACCCGTCAGTTTCTAATCTGTGAACCGTCGGAACTGTCAACGACCGATTTACAACAATTTCCAACTGGTTGAGGCGTGCTCACTGGTGTTTGCAGATCTAGCTTAACTGCATACCAAGACTTCAACGGTTTGCACCATCTACTACCTCGATGTACTCAAGCATAACAAATTAATCACATCAAATTGAATCCATACAGACATTATTCCTTCCATTGGTTCGAGGCATGTACTGTCCCAAAACCTTTTGAGTTCGCAAAAAATGGAACTTTTCACGACTGATAGGGGCTGGCTTTAACACTTATTTACACCACACATTTCTACAGATATAAAATCCTAGCCCTTCACACACACATTTTGTGGTTTCATTCTTAAATATTCTCCTTTGTCAGAATAACATTACCGACAAAGACAAGGGACACTGGAATGGTCATTTCTGGCGTACTAGCCGCCATCATCCAGCCATACCCAACCCCAGGTGGTGCACCACTCGAAGATCAAACCAGCGACCTGTTGATCAGAAGCCCAACGCTCTAACTATTCTTTTTATCAGTTGAACTTAAGTGGGAGCTCAAGGACGCCAACAATTTTCCCCGGGAAAAATTGACTGAGACGGCGAACTCCTGGAATATCAACAGCTATTCAAATCGAAAAAAATAAGTAGGGGGCAATAGTAATTACCTTGCTGCATAATCTTAAGATGTTAAGGTCACGTCAAGATGACGTATTCTTAACGAGATTCTTCCCGGTCGCGTGCGGTAACTACACTGTAAAACGTGACTAATTAAGTGGTATCAATATTCCCCGTTGATTTTCGGTGCCCTTATAAATTAAAATATGCTTTCTAGATAACATGCACGAAACTATTTTTTATTGCATTTATTTATTAGTAAATGACATATTTGAATTTCCCACTAGAAGATAAAGTCGCTTGAAGTTTTATAAAGACTCTCAAGACTGAAATGTCCACTCATAAAGCATCCTATCTCCTCATTTATTAATGCTGCCTATGAAGTATATAAATAGGTCCACATCCATTGCCAAAGTTTATTTATACCGCTGGACGTATCCCTAATAACGTAGAGAAATATTTTATTACCCTTAGACTAAACGTATACAGCATCTAGTTTTAAAAACCTGAATATAACTGTAACGCTAGGTGGGGTTCAATACTATTCGGTAATGGAAAAAGTTTGGTTAAAACCGAAAGATACCGTTTATTCAACTATAAAATTTATAGATATAATTCCAAACTAAATGAGTACATATATATAGAGAGAGGTAAGCTCTATTTTGGAAGTATAATTCTAAAATTTTCAGCGAAAAAGTTCTCCATTCACCGTGAATAAGATTGGGAGATCAAAGCTGAATGCCTGAAGCCTCCAACGATCAACATCATGAGGAATCGCAACGTGTAGGTCAAATTGGACTTCCCTAAAAACGGTGCCAACGTTGTGCGCTGATAACCTCAGTATTGTAGCTCGATTAAACAAACAGAGTTAAAAAAATCAGTAAATAATGGGCGAACTAGGCCGACTTCCTGATGTGATCGATGTATCTGGGGATTGTGGTGCACGATAATTAATATATCAACCCTTCTTGTGTACTGCTTTGGAAAAGAAAACACATTTGCGAATCCGGATTAACATTTCACGAGACCACATATTTACTGTAACCGCACCGTCCGTTAGCATTGCAGCATGACAGAGCGTTAGCAGAGCACAATCAGTGCACTGGTGACGCCGCAGAAGACCCGCTGACCTGACCTATAAGAGGAGGCCTAGAGGACTGCCAAGAGAATCTGAGCGCAAAACTTTCGCTCACGGAGCCAACCATAAGCACTTAACCCGCCAGTAACCTGCTGTCCCTTTCAAGCTCAACGCCATCAACGCTAGAAGTACTCTGTCTTAGCAGGTAGAGAACGGTCAGAGAACAAACGTGTAAGTGCTTACTCCTCGTATGCAAATAAGGGCTTTCTTCTACCGTTTAATGTACCCTTCCTGGTTTTCATACTGACTGCTCTCGATTCAGCATGAAGGTGTATTCACGATCCCATTCTCTCCCTCTCTTCGTGAGGGCCACGCTCACAGGTGTAGCCTACCAACCAGAGTTTTTTGACAGTTAAAATTGCATTTAAGCTGCTTGGCCAAAAGTAGGCGTAACTAAGCCCGGGCTGTGTAATTACTGCTTAGCAGGCAACAAGCTAAAGACGTATCGACAAAATTGCCTTAGTACCTATGAAATGCTGTGCGTCCGAAACGCAGCTCTCCTTTCTTTTCAGTCTAACCAATCACATTTCATCGTCATTTAGCCGAGGATGTGACCTGACCAGTTTTCACGAAGTTGGGCGAATTTTTGCATTCCGAGTGAAGATAAGGTTGTTCGATCGGCAGAATCATTTCTTTATTCACCTCAGCTCTCCAACTCCAACGGCAGAGATCAAACAAACGGCCGCTAAACACCTATAACGGTTGCTTGTTTTGTTGCCGTTTTAACTTCAGAAAGAGTTCCATAGCTCAGGGGAATAAAAAAATGAGTCCACCGATCGAACCACAATATTCTTCCTCACTTATTCTGGTTTGTAAAAAACCCGGACAGTCCAGTAAATGAGCACACTTTTTATATGCGTATGTTTACAATTTAAAAGCAGCTGAGTTATTCTTTCCGTCTACAAAATGCTTACTTATTTTGCATATGCCGTCTCATTGCATGCTTCGTAGAAGAGTGTCTCATAGGAAGAAACCTAAAACTTTTTAGGGTGACCTGATGCAATCCAAATTGGGTGCCTATCAGAAAATACGACCGTATGCGTATTAGAAATTCAATGAGTTTATGAATTACACATACAAATTGGGGTAAAATGTGCCAGTCACCGATGCCGAGTAAGTATATAATAATAAATGATTATTAATTTGATTCAATCATGAAAAACGTGACTAAAGCAGTGGGATTCGAATCGCGGACAGCAAGAGGGAGGCTTTAGTACAGCCATGGTCCAAACCACCTGAGCTACAAGGCCTCACCAGGAGTCGCGAGTTTAATCCTACTCGGGTCAAGTTATCCACCTAGCCTACTGCGGCGTAGGGACATCAGCCATTCTGCTACAACTACCGAGGCAGGATTTCCTAAGCAGGCATTCCAGAATCCACCAGGTGGCTGACAGATTCACTTCATTAATTAGTGTTTTTAGGAGATTTGAATAATTCCTTTGACTCACTTGTCGCAAAAAATGCTTAACTGCATATAAAACATATTTTGCATACTTATTCTTTCACTGCGGTGGAATATTTCAATTTAAGAGGGAGGTTTTATAACGAGTGCTTGTATACAGAGAAAAACATGGAGCTAAAGTCATAACTCTTGTGATTTGACCACTCTACCCTCTTTTGTTCAAAGTGAACAGTGCTGCTTTCGAAACCTTGTATCCACGCTGTGCGTACGGTTTTCAGTTGATTGGACTGCGAGTTTTTTACTCTAGGGTAAAGTGCGTTTCAGATGAACGTTTTCTATCAGTCTACTAGTCCTGGTATACACTAGGGAAAAGGTGTCCCCACATACATATATTAACCCAAAAAGGTCCGTATGTTCGTTCTAGCAAATGATTTTTGGCTAATGCTTCTGTTGTTAGTAGGGTGTGTCATGCCTGTTGGCTGTTTTGTAAGTACTTCGCGGTTATCTCGCGGCGCTTGATGGACTTCGACCCAAATATTCATATCAAATTGCATTGTGCACCCATAACATTTATTTAAAACTGATGTACTACTAATTGCTGGCCATTAATTTCTGAAGAAATTAATGGCCAGCAATTTTGGAAACTGGAGTATCTACTAGAAAGCACACTGGGACACCACTGATGGGTAGACGCCCTAGCAACTGCGTCATACAGCGGCAGAATATTGACGAACCACGTATCTGGGCTTGATTTTGCTTTGCTGTGAAGAGGAAGAGAGTGAGTTAGGCTAATCGAAAGTCCACCTCAGTATGAACAAATTTATACTCAAGTTACTACGAGTCTCGACTCGTCTGGCATTAGCAGACTTCGCCGCTCCTGAAAACTAGTAAATGCGGTAAAAAATAGCAGTTATCTAAAGTCAATTTTTTTATTTCTGCTTTTATAAATTGCGTGAAGTCGCAATCCGCCAGTTCAACCTTCGATTTTGACGATCCACAGCATGGCGCTGTAGGGACGGTGACTTGCGCGTGGGTTAGATTATATTGAGAGTAGACTTACGCTCCTTCTACCGCACTCTCTCACCCAATCCCACCTGGATCCGGTGTCATGACAAAGTCAAGAAGGCCGGAAGTGGGAGAGGGCGCAGGTGACTGGCGCGGCTGGAGCCGCCCCTAAGTGTGCCGTCACGCCTCGTTCGGATCACATAAATGCCATAAATGCCACAGTTAAAATGGGCTAGTACAACCTGACTCTCAGGCCACCAGTCATTCAGTCCGCACACACACGACAGTTCGACCGTCGTAGTCCTACGATATCCATCGTATGCTCCATGGGAAAGTGGAGCAGGGACGGTGACTTGCGCGTGATTTAGTTTAAAGTGATGGTAGACTTGCACTGCATCTACCGCACTCTCTCCTCCTCCGCCACCTGAGTACGGTGTCAAGACAGAGTCAAGAAGACCGGAGGTGGGAGAGGACGCAGGTGGCTGGCGCGGCTGTGTCCCCTAAGCCCTAGCCGCCCCTAGGCGTGCAACCACACCTCCATGTTCGGCATTTGTTATGGGAGCGCAACCCGAATTACGCCTGCCATGCCCTGATGTGGCCCCCGTGTTGGTCCAACGCATATACCACGTGGCCCGTTTAGGGGGCACCAGGGGGCACACGACAGTTCGACCGTCGTAGTCCGACGATGTCCACCGTATGCTCCATGGGAACGTGGAGCAGGGACGGTGACTTGCGCGTGATTTAGTTTAAAGTGATAGTAGACTTGCGCTGCATCTACCGCACTCTCTCCTCCTCCCCACCTGAGCCCGGTGTCAAGACAGAGTCAAGAAGACCGGAGGCGGGAGAGGACGCAGGTGGCTTGGGGCGGCTGGGTCCCCTATGTCCTAGCCGCCTCTAGGCGTGCCACCACACCTCCATGTTCGGCATTTGTTATGGGAGCGCAACCCGAATAACGCATGCCGTGCCCTGATGTGGCCCCCGTGTTGGTCCAACGCATTTACCACGTGGCCCGTTTAGGGGGCACACCAGGGGGCACACACACACACAGGACTGACCGCGCGGCCCGAGTTACCCCGTCAGTTGGCAACGTTACAAGTCACGGCTTTTAGCGCACTGTGAGAGCTTCAAGCCCGTCAGATAATTTATGGTGAGGCGAATGTGCTGAGTCCTCGACCTTACTCTCTTTTCCCATTCCCACGCCCCAGCCACCGTCCGAGCCGGTCAGTGGACTGGTGCGGGGGATGGGTGCTGCTGATGGTTACCTCGTCTACGCCCACTACGTACATGACCTGACCCCCAAAACGCAAGCACCAGGATTTAACACAACAGGGTTGCACGGCTCACATCTCACATGTGTCAGGGGTTGCAGCAGGGAAGTTGCATCAACCTTAAACCTGCTCGCATTCTCCCTTTCAATATTCTCCAACGAACATGCTAGTCCATTTCATCATCTACAATAACTGAAAAACTATATTATTTAAAAAAGGGCGTTTGACCCACAGATCATGTAAGAAAGGAGATTAATGAGAGAACTCTTAGTTAGGCAGATGCTTCTCGGGGTAGCTTTATTGTTGATGGAGATCCATCCATGTAATGCCCACTCCTATGCATAAGCTAGGAGCGTGTTTTTAAAAAAGCAGAACATTATAGAAACACTTTCTACGTTATTTCCCGGAAAATGCACTTAAGCCTCCTGTCTAGCTGATGCCGGCTCATAAGTCAAAAATGGTCATTCAAGCCATACCCAGCTCCAGGAGTGGACCACCTGGGCTTCGAACCCACGACCTTCGGTAATTGAGCCGAACACTACCATTGAGCAACGGGCTCGTTGATTTGTCGGTTGCAATAGGGAATATGATGATAGTGTGCGGCTCACCGATCTGCTTGAGGAATATGAATGTTTCGTTGTGCCCTGGAGCTCACATTAGAGCCCTCGCAGGCAGTTGCATAGCACCGTGTAGTATATGTTGATAAGGTGGAACTGACAAAGACAAGAGAGACCGGAGTGGCCATTTCTGGCATATAAGCCGTCATCAGCCAGTCATAATCAACCCCAAGTGTGGACTACCTGACACTCGAACCCCGCTACGCTTCGTAATTGAGTCGAAAGCTCTACCATCGAGCAACAGGCTCGTTGTTTTGTCTGTTGCGAGGGCTCTAGTGTGCGCTTCAGGGCACAATGGAGCATATATGTTCCTTAAGCAGATCGGTGAGCCGCACATTATCATCCTATTCCCGATCACAACCGACAAAACAACGAGCCCGTGGCTCAATGGTAGAGCGTTCGACTCAAATACCAAAGGTTGCGGGTTCGAATGCCAGGTAGTCCACACTTAAGATTGATTATGACTGGCTGATGACGGCTAATAAGCCAGAAATGGGCCATCCTGGTCTCTCTTGTCTTTGTCGGTTCACCGTCCCCGGGCATAAATCAGAAGAAGAGGCGATCACGGGAACGATAGATTTAATATCCTGACGTTTCAAAATCAAACAAGATTCCATCGTCGGAGGTAGGTTCAGTACGGCACCTCACAGTATTTATGGGTTCTGAACATGCTGGCTCTACAGCTATTCGTGCAGGATGCACTGCAGGGGGGTGGAGGGGAATTAATAGCTGCCTGCTGGTCAGTGCTTTTTTTTCGCCCTCACCTCGTCTGGGGGCTGTGTCGGGATGGCAAGGGTCATTGACTTCGTCTGAATTGCCCGCGTTTGTTGTCCTGGACCCGCATATCTGTTTCTCGTCCCTCGTTTGCATCTGTCCGTGCGCGTCTCATCGGTGGTTTCCGAGTCGTTGCCGGTGTCTCCGTTCCTATCGGGTTGGAGACGCTCATCGTCAGTGTTCGTGCGCAAACTATGTTCACCTGCGTCCACGTTCATACCTGGCCGCAGGTCTTGCTGGTTTGCGTTCTCCGCGGTTATCCCATCGAATGTGTTGGTTTGTGGCATAGGTTCACTTAGGCATGTGTTCTGGCTCGGCATGCGTTTACTTGCGACCGCGATCAGTCTGACTTCTTGCCTGTGATTCTGTTGATTGGGTCGCACTCATAAGGCCTGGTAGGCCGCCAGGAGAATCGTACAACGGTTAATGGAAGAAGGTACGGTGTGCCAGGCTTCGAGAGTTTCTCTGGCTGTTTGGTTGATACCTCGGCCTATGATTTCGGCGTCATGCAAAGAAAAGGTGTGTCCAGAGGCTGCACAGTGTTCCGCCACCAACGAGAGCTGATCCATCCTTCTTACGGCCCTTGCGTGCTCACTCATGCGGGTCTGTAGTCGCTTACCGGACTCTCCGACATAGTTCGCTCACAGGAACCGCACTGAACACGATAGACGACGTTCAACAGGACAAAATAATGAAAAAAATAAGAATAAAACATACCGGTATTTTGTTGACTGTCCTTTAGCCTGTTTTACTGCTGTAGGTCGGGAGGACAGTGAGACGACTATTTTGTCAATGTTGTTTGGTCTATACAATCATTAAGCTTAAACTCCAAATCCTGCTCAGTCGAAATGTGTTCCCCTGCCTTGTCCCAAATTCTTTTGCTTAGCGCCACGAGATTTTTGATAGGGTTCAGGTCAGGACTTTTGTCAGGAGAAAAAAAAATGCTTCAGAGGCTTAAGTCGGAAAGGCTAACTGTTGTCTACTAAATAAGATTATAGGACTAAGCTCACTTTAAATCACACATCATTTGATCGGTGAACAGAGGCATTATCTTGCAACCTGAGAGTACCCATTTGGCGTCGGCGAATGTCGTTATATATTTGAAGGCATCCTTTACGAGGTCGATGAACACCTTGTTGTTTATTGTCTCTTTCGTCGGCGGCCAGATCCGTCGCAGTCCGAATTTGATGGCCATCCAAACCATCAGTCGTTGACAGTTCTTGAAAGTTGACGTCGATGTAGTGAGCTATTTGGGTAAGTTCTTTCCAAACGAATAGTTAAAGCTTCGGAATGTGCTTCCCAGTTTAGTTTCAGTTCATTTCATATCCTTTTTTCGACCGCGAGGTCGGCCCCTCTCCGAATTTGATGGTCAACCAAACCATCAGTCGTTGACAGTTCTCTGATTATGCACACAGCGAACATTGACAAATGTTCCCTCTGAATAGTCCTAAGGGGCATGCAATGGTATCTTTTTAGTGTACGACGAATAAAATCGTCGTCCTGTTTACTTTTGGAACGTTTTAACACATTTTGCTTGAGTATAGGCACTGTTTTATGGTTAATAATGCTTGAAAGTGTGGCCTGGCTGATAGCGAAAAGATTCGCCCTTCGGCTGCCAATTTCCGTATGCGCTCGAAAGCAGCGTCGGACGTTGTACTGACACAACGTGGCACGGAAAAGTGACAGCATGTGACAGCTTCCGGTAATTTACATTCATTTACGGTCCCAATTCTCGGTCTGGTAGAACAAAATACTTTCAAGCAAGTTTATTACTGCGCTTTGTGACAAAAAGCGCTATAAATTTGTCAAAAATACTTTATAAAGCTGAATGTGTTTCTTGTTTCCGGAAAACAGTGCGATTCCTTACACCTGCTCTTACCTGCTTTTCATTGACTTAAGATTAGTTTTTCCGGTTCCAGAATGGATTTATTTGAAACCGTTCCTGCATCTTTTATGGCATAACTCACAAACGAATCGGATTTGTTCTGTGATATTAAATAGCATAGGAAATTTGTTGGATGTCCGGCCGAATCCTGCCTGTTTTGAACATGCCGTGTTGTTTAATAGAAGGCTTTCTAAGCCTCATAATCAGTCCAAGAGGGAATATAACAAGACCAAACGTACGCTTAAGTACTCATTCAAATTCTAATCACGACTTTGTGTGCGTAGGGTCATCTACTGTAGGTTAAATTCTACACGTTCAAGCATGCATTAACAGGTGTTGTTTTAAGGTGGGTGCCAGTCGGTGAACCGTGATCAGAAGAGTTCGTAGTGGACATCTAGGTCAAAATGGCGGTTGATGCTCTCCGCCTTGAAGGATTCCCATGCCCGTTAAGTGTTAGCCATGGCGACCACTTGTGTGCCGTCCCAATTAAAACCAGCAGTCACAACCAAGAACGTGTGCAAACACAAGAGATACAGGGTCACGTCGGCAGATAGTCAGTTTTTGTTCACTAATGCGCGCTCCAAGTCATCGAACCGAATGACCAATATAAACGAAATGGCAGTTTGCGCATAAGATACGGTAAAGGACGTTATTTTGTTGTACATCGGGTTTGCGGCAGTTTACCCGGGATAATGCCTTGCGTAGGGAGATTTTAGGCGATGCAGATGCCAGACCGATCCGATCTAACGAATATCCGATAAGTCTTGTGAAAAAGTGTCTCCGACATCAGAGGCAGCTGTAAGGTCAGAGTTCTAATGGAGAGGTGGTACGGAGAAAATTCTATTTCTTATCAAAACTGCAAGAAATTTTTGAAGCGATCGTTCGATATTTCGTCTGAAAACAGGTTCGTGTCATCAACTTGAAAATTCACGAGTACAGCTCGATTTTTTTCCAAGGAGTCTTCTCCCTTCATTATATTTTCTCGGGATACAAAGCTGAGGTAGAGTGCATTCTGAAATGCTATAGAGGCCAAGGGAGGCTTGTCGCAAAATTGAGTTCTACTCGGGAATTTTCAGGTTGGACACACCAACACGTCGTCAGACGAAATGAACAGAGGAAAAATTAAAATGGTCAGACGACCAGTTTGTGCTACAGAGCAGACAATGACAGACAGCCAAATGGTGTGAGGGGCATGGGCACATAAGTAGGGCAAGAGTTGGGCGGGGATAGGGGGAAGGGGGTTAGCGATTTAATGCGACAGCAGACTGTGGACTTAACAGTCGTCGATGCGGGATGGGGACGGAGGTCAGTGCACCGATGTTGGAGGTGTTAGGAGTTTCAGCTGTGGTTCATCGTGTCTGTGGGAGGGAGTGACGAGACAGTGCGATTCTACATGGTCCAGCAGAAATAAGCGGCTGTTTTTAGGTTGTGGGTGCAAGTCAGTGAGCTGGGAACACAGGCCCTCGTAATGAGAGTCCAGATCGACATAGCGGTTGATGCTGGTTGTGCTAGCGTGTCATACCTCGAGGGATTCACGCGCCTGTTCGGGGTTAGCAATTGCAACCACTTCGCTTCCGTCCCAACTGAAGTGGTGGTCGAAATCAAGGGCGTGCGCAAACACGCATGACAACATTTCACGTCGGCGGATGGCTAATTTATGTCCATTAATACGCGTCCCAAGTCGTCAGCCGATATGACCAACATAAGCGCAAGAGCAGGTAGCAAATGGAATGCGGTAGAAGACATTAGTTTGCTGCCCTTTGGGAATGGGGTCTTTTATCCGCTATGTGACCGCCAGCGAGGGCCCTAAAGTTAGCTCCAGGGCACAACGGAACACACATGTTCCTTAAGCAGATAGGTGAGCCACACACTATCATCATATTCCCTATCGCAACCGACAAAAATCCGGGCCCGTGGCTCAACGGTAGAGCGTTCAACTCAATAACGATAGGTCGCGGGTTTGAATCCATGTGGTCCGCGCTTGTGATTTGCAATGACTGGCTGATGACGGCTAATAAGCCACAATGGCCATTTCGGTATCTATTGTCTTTGTCGGTTCCACTTTTTCAATATGATAAGGTGAAACCGCCAAAGACAAGGGAGACTGGAATGGCCATTAGCAGCCACTCATATTGAATCCCTAGTATAGACCACCTGGGATTCGAACCCGTGACCTTTAGTAATTGAGTCGAACCCTCTTACGTTGAGGCACGTGCTCGTTGCTCTGTTGGTTGCATTAGGGCATGTGATGATAGCGTGCGACTCACCAATCTGCTTAAGGAACATTTATGTTCTGTTGTACCCCGGAGATCAGACTAGGGGTCTCGCAAGCGGTCGCATAGCGAAGTGTAGCATATGCTGACGATATGGGATTGGGATTGGGATTGGGATACGCTATGACGGGCTCATGACAGCTAATAAGCCAGAAATGGCCATTCCGGTCTCCCTTGTCTTTTTCGGTTCCACCTTATCAACATATGCTACACGTCACTATGCGACCGCCTGCGAGGGCTCTAGTATGAGCTCCAGGGCACAACGGATCATACGTGTTCCTTAAGCAGATCAGTGATCCGCACAATGTCATATATATATATATATATATATATATATATATATATATATATATACATCGGGTAAATAATTTCTGAAATTATTAAGTGCAGGACATTGAGTCAGGTGATTCGGACATGACTTTTTAGGGTCAGATCCGAAATTTCAATGAACATTTGGGTCGAAGACAATCAACCTCTGTGGAATAACCACGTAATGCCCATTCTACAAACAAGTAGTACTACAAGTAGTATGAATCTTATATCGCAAAGACGTTATACCGTACTACCGACATAGATACTAGCTAAAAGCCCAGACACGTGTTTCGCCGATGTTTCTGCTGCTGTGTGACACAGCAACGAGGGGTTCGGCTCCTCAGTGGGTCCCCCAGCGTTCTCTATGCGGTTTCTGGTATATGGACTCCAGAGAGTAATCGGGTAAATAATTTCTGAAATTATTAAGTGCAGGACATGGAGTCAGGTGATTCGGACATGACTTTTTAGGGTCAGATCCAGAATTTCAATGAACATTTGGGTGGAAGACAATCAACCACTGTGGAATAACCACGTAATGCCCATTCTACAAACAAGTAATACAACAAGTAGTATGAATCTTATATGGCAAAGCCGTTATACCGTACTTCCGTTAAAGATACTAGCTAAAAGCCCAAACACGTGTTTCGCCGATGTTTCTGCTGCTGTGTGACACAGCAACGAGGGGTTCGGCTCCTCAGTGGGTCCTCCCAGCGTTCTCTATGCGGTTTCTGGTATATGGACTCCAGATAATAATCGGATAAATAATTACTGAAATTATTAAGTGCAAGACATGGAGTCAGGTGATTCGGACATGACTTTTTAGGGTCAGATCCGAAATTTCAATGAACATTTGGGTCGAAGACAATCAACCACTGTGGAATAACCACGTAATGCCCATTCTACAAACAAGTAGTACTACAAGTAGTATGAATCTTATATGGCAAAGCCGTTATACCGTACTTCCGACCTAGATACTAGCTAAAAGCCCAGACACGTGTTTCGCCGATGTTTCTGCTGCTGTGTGGCACAGCAACGAGGGGTTCGGCTCCTCAGTGGTTCCCCCAGCGTTCTCTATGCGGTTTCTGGTATATATATATATATATATATATTCGTACAAATTTGAGGTCCCGATATCATATCGCTTTCATCATCTCCCGAAGAAGACGAAGAAGAAGAAGAAAAGGGGGCATGTTTATGCACCAAATTGTATTTTTACTGATGTTTCGAAAGCTTTCTCGTTTCCATCCTCATGGTATCGTGGTTGCTGCTCCTGGTGGTCTTTATTTAGTCAGTCTTGCCGCGTGCCTCTTATTATATCCATGGTGGACGCTTGATCTTTGACCTTCCCATTCGCTGCTGCTTTCCTTAGACCTCCCCGAGGTTGAACGCCCGCGGGCTCGCGGGACCTCTGTTCCCTTTGGAGCCATCGTAGGTTTAAGCAAGGCAGCGAGTCTGTTGGCCTCCTCCACGTCAATCAGTGGACTGATCAGTCGTTGCTGCTCTCGTGAGTTGTTCTCCGTTTTGTGGGCGCATTGGTGAGGCAGTGTTTGACTTTGGTCATGTGACCACCGGCCGCCACTCCTCTTTTCCGTGAGCGTGGGCTCTCGGTTCCGCGTGATCATTTGCCTTATTGACCCTGGTCCCAAACTCCTAGAAGGCGGGATGTAAGTCGATAGCTCGGCTGAATGTGCCAACCGAGGACCAATTCTCGAGCACCAGTCTGGCCATCTTCTCAGTGGCTCGGCAAATCACCCTTGTCTCGTTGTGCATGACCATAGGCCGAAGATAACTTATCCTAGCTGTTGATTGCAAGTTTATGTTCATGCAACCTTGTGCCCAGGCACTCACCCGTTTCATCAACATGGTATGCTGTAGACCACTGCTGAATGTTCTGTTACCGGTAGCGAGTCTTCGGGCTTCATGACTTGCTGGCTGATGGTGCATTCTGGTTTATGAGCCACGCCAATCCAAAAAGGTTTTAGGATTCTTGCCATCGCCTCTGAAACGTTCCTCACATAGGGGATAGCGAGCCAAAACTTTGGCTTTTATTCGCTCGACCGTTCAAACTGACGCTTCCTGAGACATTTTCCGATGAAGGACTTTGAATAGCCGTTGGCTGTAAAAAGGGCATGTAAGTACTCCATCTCCTCCTACTTCCCACTGTCGTTGCTGCAGTGTGTTTGAACACGTCGGAAGAGGGTTCTGACGATAGACCGTTGTCCTTATCTTTCCGTCTGCCAGCTTTGCAACTTGGATGTCAAAGAAGGGCAACTGATTGTTGACTTCTTCTTCCATGGTAAACTGGATGTCGGAAACGATTGAATTCAACAATGCCCTGAAAGCCTGCAAGTTACACCTCTTGATTATAACGAACGTTTTTCTCAACGTAGCTGGCCCAGAAATTCGGGGGGTACGAGCTGAAGATTAGCTGCTCAAGCCTCTGCAAAACTGCTTTAGTCCAGACAGAGGCAAACCCATTGGCGTTGCCTGCTTTTGCTCGTAGACCCGGCCGTTGAATGTGAAGAATGTCTTAAGACACAATTCTAGGAGCTCGATAATATGAGCTCGTTTGAGTTTTTGGTCGGTCTCGTCATATTTTTCCCCGAGAAAGCCAGTGCGGTTGGGATAGAGGTAAATAACGAGATTACGTCGAAATGAGGCCATCACCTAGTCTGTCTCTACTTCAAGATGTTGGATGCGTGTTAAGAACTCATCGGCTGACTTCGCTGTCCGTTTCGAATCCTTGGTAAGGAAACAAAGTCGCTGGTACAACCACTTTGGGGTGCCACGTAACAAGACGATGGGGCATAGGGGCACTTCTGGCTTGTGAACCTTTGGCAGGCCGTAGAAGTGCGCCATTGCGGCATCAATGGCTTTTGTGGCCAACGCTTCTCTTCGCGTGAGAGCTCCCGCCTTCCTCAACTTTTCGACCGTCTTGTTTATGCTGTTCACTAGCTTTTTGAAGTCGCTGATAGTCGATGGCACATAGGATTCCTTGTCCATCAAGAGGTTACTCAGTTTTGCTCCGTACTCAGCCTTATTCATAACGACAGTCGAGCGCCCTTTGTCCGCGGGTAGGGTGACAATGTCCTCTATTTTTCGTATTTTCAGAAGTTCTCGTTCTTCTGCCTTTGAAATTGTCATCTGACGTTTGTACTGGAGGAGCAGATTTACCACTTGCTGCTGCATGGCGTTTTTGCACTCCTCATCCGCATCGCACTTCGGGAGCGCCGACTCGAAGAATGCTATGAAGTCTTCTGGTCGAGCATCTCTCGTGATAGAGATAGAGAGCTACGCTTTATTTTGAAAGTAAAATTCCAAAAATTTCAGCAAAAAAGGTCCTCAAGTCACCATGAAGAATTGTCCTTGAATGCGCCTCTAAATATCGATCAATTTGGACTTCCTTCAAAATGTTGCCTGCGTCTTGCTCTGATGACCTCATTTTTGTTGTTCGAATAAACAAATAGGGTTAAAATTCAGTTTTAAATGGGTGAAATAGGCCAATCGACGTATATATAAGAGGATTCACATGCGAATGGAGAGCAGAAAAGATGGCGGCTCCATTTCAAAAGCCCACCCAATTTGAGGGTTTCCATTTCATGCGTCGTAATGATGAAGGAAAGTCGAAGAATGTTGTTCAATTATGCGGCCGTATTTGTTAATTTGGACGAGACAATCTCGTATTATCACCCTGATCATTATCTTCTTGATCAAATTTAATTTTTTCAATGAACTCTCACCCTGTTCGTCTTCTTCGGGAGATTATGAACCCGATATATATATATATATATATATATATATATATATATATATATATGAAATGGAACCGACAAAGACAAGGGAGACCGGAATGGCCATTTCTGGCTTATTAGCCGTCATCAGCCAGTCATACCCAATCCCAAGTGTGGCACACCTGGGATTCGAACCCGCGACCCTTGGTATTTGAGTCGAACGCTCTACCATATATATATATATATATATATAGCTACCGGCGATAAACGAACGTTGTGTCATAGGATACATACCACATATAATGCACAAGTGTCTCCTATGGTGTCTTCACGAGGGAACTCTATAGCTGGATGGATATCACCAAGCTTCTGATGTAGCCCCTCGACTTCACAGCTTTTTACGGTGACAAACGTGTCGTCTATATCGCGAAGCCACATTTTGAGTTTGAGAGTTTGAATTCACTCTTCCTCCAGTCGCTGCAATACCAGTTCGGCGAGTAGTCCTCATATTGGTGAACCCATTGGGGTTAAAACAGTTTCAAATAATTAAAATTAGCCATAACCGTCATGTTAAGCGTAATAATAACCCTCATTATCAACCTAACGTTCTTCTCCCTGGGATTTGACGAAATAACCTATACTGTTGGCGTTTCCTGTTTTCATATCCTGTTAAGGGGGTCATATAATTAAGCCTTACGTAAATAACTGTGAACAGTTCTCAAGCATTAGATCCAGTCCACTCTCCGAAAGATGTTTCAAAATCAACTGTTCATATGGATGAAGTGCGTCCTGAAAAATATCAGGTCTCCCTAATGACTACTTTGTTATCTTTAAATTCAGTCGGAATTTCTACCGGCAAGATCGAGCACGTTTACAGACAAATCATATAAGTTGTTATGATTCGCCAAAATACGTCAGTCCTCTAGGACAACACTGTTTAGAGGTGCCATTATTGTTTAAAGGCTGCTTGCAGGATTCAGTTGAGTCGTAGACAAATTCTTTAGATTAGAAATCCGGATGGGAATTTTTTTAAGGCGAGTTTTGCATTTTTGGAAAACTACTCATGAAACTTCATAAGTACAGCAGCTTCCTCTACATGAACTATTTGTCGTGTCATTTAAAAGAACTTTTATCGTAAAAATGCCAACACGGTGCGTGAATTGACTAAATGAGGGTCACCAAAGCCCATTCGGATTTTGTTCGCTTGCAGGATCACAACCCATGAAGTGACCTTGCGGAACGGCCTTCGCGGATTTTGTATCAATAAATAGTGTCCGTTTTGCTATTTTGTTTGCCGCAATGCGGTCTACATGGCCCCGGGCAAAACTGAAGAGTTTTACACATTTCCCTTGCTCTAGCCTTCCAAAAATAGCGACTTACTTTCTTGGGCAGGGAAAGAGAGCGAGTGTAGACTGACAGTTCGACCGTCGATTCCGATGATGCCCACTATGTTTCCCACAGCATCGTGGATACAAGGACGCTGAATTGCGTGTAAAGTAGTTTACAGTTATAGTAGACTTGTGCAGCACCTACCGCACTCTCTTTCCTCACAAACCTTGGCCCGCTGTCAAGGCAGAGTCAAGAAGACTGGAGACGTGATCGGGTGCACTTAACTGGCGTATCGTGAGCCTGCGCATACGCGTGCCACCACACCTCCTCATGTATGGCATTTTGTATGGGTGCGCATCCCCAATATAACCCACCGTGCTCTGAGTTGAACCCCCGGGGTCTTCCGGCACATCTACAGCCTTTCGATTTTTTTCTAAAGAACCTCGTTAGCAAGGTCAATAATAATATAATAAGACATGATATCAACCTGCATTTTAATCTTACTAGGCCTCGTTACTGAGAGTATCCAAAGCAAGCACAGAATCTGCACCAGTATGGACAAAGAGGGCGTTAGCGCAGCCTACGAAGAAGTCAGGAATGACTATGAGGCTGTCACATGGTAAGTCAGTTCATGCTGGATATATATTTTCTTAAGGTGCTCCTAACAACTAATAATGCTATGGGGATCCAACATATCTCGAGCAGGATGTATTGCTGAAAGAGGACATCTAAACGTCAAAAACATGAAAGACTCCCCTGAGAGTGTTAGTTGACATGATTCAGAGTCCAGTCAGAATGGCAGCATACATTCCGATTTACTTTGTAAACCAAAGTATAGACTCCGGTCCTCTAAATGGCTGGTCTAGTTGGACAGGGAATAGGGATGCCTGGGCGGATCAAATAGGTTAGAGGAGGACACGAATTTTTCATGGGCACCTGTGGTACGAATATCAGGGTTCCAAGGTCACCAGGGCACCAATGTAGGCTTTCATTGCAGGAGTGGGAGGGTTGACAACATGTAGGTTTTCAAATCAGAAGTCAGGGGAGACGGATTGCGTTTGACCAGGTTTTACTGAAAAGAACAAATTTACAAGAAGTTCTTGAATTTTTACACCGCTAATTGGTAAGAACGTACTATGTGACCCAAGTCACGTCTCACGTGGTGGTGAGAATTTCGGCCTCATCCGTCTTGCATGTGTGGCCTTGTAGCCAACGCTCAACAATGCCATCCATGTACAGCCTCCTTGTTCAGGGCTCAATGCCTCAAGGCCATGCAACTTCGCCGCCAGCGGTTTCCGACTCACTGACCTGCAGACGCTTGACAGACTTCCACTCACGCACGCACATGCATCCAGGCCCCGAGCTTTCCGCGCGTCGGGGTCTCTGACAACCACCGAGTTACTGCACAGAATACACAACTCCTACTGGTCTTTCCCCTTCTCTTCCTACAAGGAACAGGGTGTGATGCTCGTAGTGATCTGAGCACACTCACCGCTTGAACCCTTACAAATAGTTGATCCCGACGTGATTCAAGCACGCAACCGTCATAAATGGCTGAACAACATCCTCACGACATTCCAACTCGACTTCACGCTGATGTTTTTCCTTTGTCACTCATCGTGTCCAGGAGAAGCGAAACGCGGTTACCGGCACACTGTCGCGAATCGAGATGGACTTTGTCATTGAAATTCAGCCACACAACTCCAGGTTAAATCCGAATATAATTATGAGAGCAGTCCCCCAACCGGACCCACACTATGCGTTTTTCCTCCTTTTCGGACACTGGTGTTTTCGTTATTACTGGCATCTTCCCTCAGGATATCCCACGTCGACAACTCACTTCTGTTCCCAAATCGATTGAACTCCACTGCATAAGACACACTCAGCACTCTATGCCATCTTCGAGCTCAGACGACAGCGAAATTCTTAATTGATGGATTCGTCTGGTTCAACCTTCACTGGGATGCGCTGTGTCGCACCTGCCATTTCCTCTCATACCAACGTGCCAATTCACCGACACCCGTTGACAAGACCACGCCCAAACTGCACTTCTATACAGGTCGCAGCAGCAGTCTTGCCTTGGTCTCGAGCGCCGCCTGTCAACATGGGCATGCTCTTAAACTCGCATGTGCACTGCATTTACTCATTCATTTCATTGTTGGCCCCATTGTCGACGCCTCACTTTTCTCGGTGTCTGGGGGACGTTGTAGCCAACGCCCAACAATGCCATCTATGTCCGGCGTCCTTGTTCAAGGCTCACTGCCGCAAGGTCATGCAACTTCGCCGCCAGCGGTTTCCGACTCTCTGACCTACAGACACTTGACCGACTCCCACTCGCGCACGCACATGCGTCCAGGTCGTCATGTCGGCCCAAGCGCCAGTTGAACAACCAAGCCCTCGACCGACGTACCGTGAGCTTCTAGACCGTCGGGTAATGCAGCACACACCAATTGGACGCCACTTGACTTGTTCTAGCCACATTTAGCAGCTACCACCACAGTCTCCTTCTTTCTCAGGCATGGCTGAACGCAGTCAACAACACTAGCCGTGGCTTATCCAGTGGCCACTGCTGCCTGGGCCAGCAACTCAGGGTTCTGTGTATAAAAAATCCTTCATTCTGGTGCCTTCTGCCTTTTGCTTACAACCGGGGATTTGGCCTAATGACTGCAGTGCTCTGAGCAGACACACCGCTGGACTCTACAGCCTGTCCCATCGAATGCGGGCGATCAAAGGTTTCGGTAACAGCGAGTCAAATGGCCGAGTAATCGTCCCACCGGTGATGAAATCACGACTCGAGTAAGGACCGACGAGCCATCATCGCATCCACTTCGACCCTCGGCGGCGACCACAAGGACTGTCAAATATGGTAGGCGTGTGGTCGCCTGGCAACCACATCCTATAAATACTGCGTCCCTTGTGCCTCCAATTAATTTCTTCTGTGACTGTATCTGCTGATGGGTTCAAGAGAGAATTCGAAAAGCCAGGCTAATAATGCTCTTGCTCCAGTGATCGTGGCTCCGTCTTCGCAAATACCTCCTGGATCTCACCTCTTCGCTTCTATTAACCTATTAGTGTGCGAGCGCAATTTATTTCACACACTTGTCACCCCCTGTAATACCATACCTTTCTTTTGACAGAAACCACGCAAGTGGCTTTTTAATTGCCGATAGATCGATTGAAACGTCCCATGTGACACACCAACTTTTCACGTAAGTGAAAGAGGCGTGTCCTTTTGGTGTATCCGGGTCTGGAAGTGATGCAGGTGGGAGAGCGGTTAACCTCCGTTCGCTACTGCGCCGCCCAATCCCATCACCAATTGGCACAAAGGTTTGGGCAGTTGAATGGGGCATGAGAGAGAGAGAGAGAGAGAGAGAGAGAGAGAGAGAGAGAGAGAGAGAGAGAGAGTGCGGTAGATGCAGTGCACGTCTACTATCAATTAAAACGAATTCACGCGTAAGTCACCGTCCCTGCACCCCCATGCTGTGGAGCATACGGTGGACATCGTCAGACTACGACGGTCCAACTGTCATTTCCTACGCATGACTCTGTGATTTTTTTTCGTTTGCAGCACCTGTTACTGGGGCATACACGATTAGAGAACGACTTTATAGTCCAGCTCCCTGAGGTGACTCGCTGATGGTTTCCGCGCTTTTACACCACTTTCAGGCCTCAATTTGTTTGCAATTCAACGGAGCAGTATACAATGAGATGTCCTGGCTTTCCCTTAATACGATAAGGATGACTTGAATGGCCGCCTAACCAGGACACGGAAACAGGAACCGCCAGCAATACATGTGGCTTTGTGCCAAATTCTGGGGAAATCACGTTAAGTATTCAAAGGAAGGTTAGAGTTAAATTTAGTGTTAGGGTTAAGGTCAGAGTTGAGGTTACGATCAGGGTTATGTTAAGGGTTAAGGTTTACGTTTATGTTACCTGTAGGGATTAGGTTGAGGGTAGGGCTAGAGGTACGATTAAGGTTACAGTTTAGTTTTATGTTAAGGTTAATGTTGGGGTTAAGACACGAAAATATTAACCCTTCCAGGAATTCATCGCGGAGCCACCTAGTTCAAGTGGCCAAGACGTTCCTGTTCCCATGTCCTGTTTAGGCGGCCATACAAGCCATTCATACCCTTAATATCTTTAAACTGAATTTGTAACAAACCTAAGCTCAGGCAGGATACACCCCGAAGGAATTTTGCAATGACCACTTGGTAAAACGAGGATTCCCAGATAATTTGAGAGTTTAACCCAGAGCTTTGATCCGTGCACACTAAATGCACGTCATAATCCACGCTCGAACTGTCAAACTTGTCCCTTTTTGCGTTGGGACTCACTTTCGATTTCTGCCAGCAGCCGCCAAGCGGCTAATATTATAGGCAGAATGCAATTATCGACATTAACCTTGTCATTGTCGATAATGTTATTCAGCTCTGTTTATCTCATGAGTTGCAAACACAAATTCTGAAATATGCTTTAGATTAGAAAGGATAACTTCGATAGGGTTGTAATATTAATCATCGTGCAAAGCAGTCCGAAAGTTCTGGTTCGTGAATAAGCTACTTGCTGACCAACTGGGAAATCTAACTTCCAGTAAACAATTACTGCTTAAAGGCTAGGACATTTCTACAATTATTTCAGTTTCTTTTCAAATTAGAAAGTGTGGAAAATGATATTCTTTCTTGTACCCATTTAGTAGCGAATTATGTTTCCTTCAAAGGACTGTTTTAACAGTCTTTGTCTTTATGAGATATTTAAACCGGTGAAATTTCGACTCATGCAGCATCATATTTGTCCCTTGTTTTATGTTGTTTTCAAAATACTGCTTATGCAACACTGTCCTCAGCCGTGGCAAAACGTTTTAACTACTGTAAGACGTACGGATGGGAACTCAATCGATCGACGTATCGATTAGTAATGCTGAATTTACCGCCAACATGGGTTTTTGGGTGTGACAACTGAGTATCTAAGTGTTTGTGGAAATTTATCCAGTTTCTTTAAATTCACCTAATTAGGTTCGCATAAGTTGCGACGTCCAGTTGGTTCACTTACTCGCTTCATACTTTCATACCAGAGCCTTGACTACTAAACCGATCAGATAGTAATTTAGCAAGTTTTGGTTTTCACCGTCTTCATACGTGTAGAACATCCGAAGGGTATACACCACTCCAATCTCTTACTGGCTTTAAGTCCCCTAGCAGTAAAGCCCTTCCTTAGACTGTAGTATTCCACTGATTTGTCCAAACAACCATCAGCGAGCTGGTTTTCTGACCTCGAGTGTCAGCCGAGTAAGAAACCAATTAAAAATATTATTAACAACGCGTTAGGTGCACGGACGCTGAATGCGTTGGGTTGGATATTTGTGTAATCACGCCTAACTTTAAGTCCGGAACAGCAACATGACATGGTATTTACATCCCATTGGACAATTCTTATGGTTAAGCTTTCAGGGCACGCGTTTGGTGGCCTGACTTGGAGCACTTTTTGTGTTCTTAACGCTCCTGGCTGCAGTTCATCTGATTACCTATGCGCAACGCCAGACAGCTGTGAACACCCTCGCCCCCAACCCCCTCTCCCCCCCCCCAAAAAAAACCATCAAGACCGGTTTAATTAATGCATGCGCAACGAATCGAATCCAGCCTGCAGGCAACACGCAGGAACGGAATTTTGGCAACCCACCGGTCTGGTTACCGGCAAAATAGAAACCTTTTGATGATTAGTTCTCCTTTTCAACCCGAGCCTTCGTACCCACGACTAAAAAGGCGGAAAAGGTCCCGCCTTTTGAGCATACAAAACCGTCCTTTGTTCATGCCTAGTCCTCACATTACCTTTTACTGTTCTGTGAATAGTCCCATGCTGTCAAGTTGGTGAAAAACGTTTTTGGTACTTCATCCTCGAGCCTATGCAGTTACAGAGATAAGGCAAATATGAGAGGTTGACAAGTGTCCTATGGTTGGCACTCATAGTTCCCGTGCCACCTGCATGGCAAGGACATTTAAATCTGAAAAAAAACCCCTTCGATTTTTTTTCCAGATTTTAAAGTCCCCAACCGACTTCCATTAACGGACTGCATATGGGCAGTTTAGCGGCACTTCGGCGCAGCTACGAACTCATTGTTAAAATAACTACAAGGTGAAGGTAGAATTCAGAAAGCCAGAGGCCCACTTTTCCGCCTTCATTTACCCATGGAATTTTTCTGCCCCAGCCAACTGAACCTGGATTTTCTCCTTTGTCATTGGAGCTAAATCAAGGCCACATATTTTTGTAGTAACCACAGTTACGGCGGGAGCCACTGAGCCCAATACGTACGAAGGTCAACAGTTACGTCTATGCGTGGGTCAGCCGTATTTAGTGATAATTCCGCTGAAAATGTTGCCCACCTCTAACCATTACGGTGCTCTCTCTCTCTCTCTCTCTCTCTCTCTTACTTACCCTCAAGTAATTTAACGCAATGTTGACGGTGTTACGTCTGGAGCAAGCATGAATGTAGGACCTTCATTTTTATCGGCAATGGATTTTCATGTTTGCGTGATCCTACAATTATGACCAAATGGCCATCTGCATTAGAAAAAAGTCCAAAAACCAACTACTTCGGTAAATACTTTGAAGAGCTATCTGATTTTGAAGGTTTTGATAAACACATGGAACAGAATCTAACTTTATGACCAATCGAATGTAAACAATGAAAAGCGTGAAGTATTGACTGATCTTGCCAGGAGACTCTGAAACTCATTGTAAGCCAGTACCAGAAATCCCTTTAGAGAAATTTTTGCGAAAGGGAAGTTCTCTTAAGATACAGAAGATGGTATGTTAACGATTTCAGTAAGGATGCCTGGTATGGTTGCCTAAACAGCACACGGTAAAAGGAACCGCCCACAATGCATGGGGCTGTGCGCTAAATTGAAGAAAATTATGTTTAAGTTTAGGGTAAGGATTGGGGGTAAGTGAAGGGTTAGGATTAAGTTTAAGGTTAAGGTCAGAGTTAGGGGTTAAGGTCAAGATTTGTCTTAGAGTAAAGGTTTTCGCCGTGTTAGCTGTAAGAGTTTGGTTCAGGGTAGGGCTAGGATTAATATACAGGATAGAGTTTTGTACCAGGGTTAGAGTTAGCGTTAAAACACCGGTATGTTAACCCTTCCTAAAATTTACGGTAAAGCCACCTATTTTAAGCGGGTGGGGCGGTTCCTACTACCGTTTCCTGTTGAGGCGGCCAAACAAGGCATCCCAACTACGGTTTTACCCAACAATCCTTTTTAAATCACAGTTACAGCAGTTTTTCACCTTTTCGGAATTTACAGCTTTTCTAAAACGTGTTGGTATTTCTAAACAGATTAATATTACTTTTCATATTTCCTTTAAGTTTTAAATTTACTTAACGTTTTGATTTATTAGTTAAAAGCTTTGGTCCACTCGTTGATACCAGTTTGCGAGTGATTATCAATATCCTGCATATTTCAGCACTTCACATCAGCTAGGTTACATACTGTAACTAGAAGTACCATGCACCCAAACTTTTATGGTTACAAGACAGAGCATAGGCTACGCCGTTTTGTCATGGGGTCTGAGTTTAGGATCCAGATACTGCATTGAGCGGTGAACGCCACAACTGTATGAATTCAAATTTTGTCCTAGATCCCCTGCCCTCAGCAAACGAGCTACTGGCGCATTCTCAGAGCACTCGAATGAATGCTCACGAAATAATCGGTCTGCCCTCCAGCGCCATGTCTGCCCCCATCCGAGCTTTGGTCGCGACTGATTGGCGAAGGCAGATAAACCCGAGACGGTCACTGCAGTCCCCTTGTTTTTGCCGACAGTACCCTTTGACTTTTATGCCCTATCAGCAACAAACCCAACCCTTTTTGCCCATTACCCAAAGATAAAATCACATGTTTCTTAGGATCTATCGAGAGGACTGGCTAGTGTCCATTCAATCCTTTCCCCAACCTCTTAGGAATTATTTCTTAGATAAAACACTGAATCGAGGCCAAGTCAGCCCTGTAGTAGGCTGCTGATAATGTAGCCAGCTGTAGCTTCGCACGGCAGTAGTCAGTGAATACTAATCATCGGGAAGCAGGAGCCGCGTACGAATCTCCCCTTTTTGGTGACACGTTCATTTCAAGGTCGTTAAAGGAAGATGCGAGGAGGATGTGACTCAGCCAACCCTGTGCGCTTTTAAGGAAAGTCGGTCACAGAAGAAAATACCCATAAGTTAGTAGCGTGAGTGAAATATTTTCGGGGCAAAAATTAAAATCGTGTTTGTGCGCTGTCCCCACGCACAGCCATCTCGGTTGAGACTCACCAGACAGTCCTTTTTTCCCACCCAGTTTGAGAAAATGGGCTGAAACTTCAGCTGCTCCGCAACCTGGTGACTGAACCCACAGACATTGACTTATGTGAAGGGAAGGCAGAGCATTCAGAACGTTAGCAAGCTCACTTTAAACCATTTAGTCACATTTAGTCACTCCTGTGCTGGTGAACATTGCCGGCAAGGGCAAAGGAGACTGGAATGGCCGTTTCTAGCTCATTAGTTGTCATCAGCCAGTCAAACTTAATTCTAGGTAAAGCACCACCCGAGACTCGAACCCGCGACCTGTTGCGTAGAAGTTCATTTCTCTAACCATTGAGCCAGGGGCTCGGTGTCTTGCTGGTTAAGATTGGGAATACTGACATTCGTTGACGAATGCTCACACCTCACTAATGGACCTCACTCAAGCTTTTCTCCCTTGGGGCTCACTCTGGAGCCCCGCCAGCACCGCACGTCGGCTATTATCATAGGCAGATGCAGAATGCCAACAAAGAAAAGGGGGAACGGAATGACCATTTCTGGCTCATTAGACGTCCTCAGCGAGACATACCCAACCCCAGGTGGTGCACAATCCGAGGCTCGAGCCCGTGAACTGCTAATCAACAGTGCAGCGGCGTACGCTGAGGATCTACAAATTTCAGGCCACAGCGAGTCAAATTGTCTACCCTTGAAATCCGGAATCAACTGTGTTGACAGTACGATTCTGAATTCCTGACAGTATAGGATATTATTTGCAAGCAATCGACAATAAACGTGCACAATTTGTTTAAAAGCAAAATGAGGTTAATGGCAAACACAAAAAGACAAAAATGGAAATTTCTAGCTACTAGTCGTCAACAGCCAGCACCACCCAGGTTTGGAGGTACTTGAGGTTTTAACTCACGTTCTTTTGGTTAATAAGCATCAGTAATTTCAGCAATCTAACCATTGAGCAAAGGGCTCGCTTTCCCATCGGTTTCGATTAGGCATATTAAAGGGATGAGCAGGTCTCTCTCCACGATCGTTGAACGCCCCCTTAACACGGTCGGCTAAGTCTGCAGTTCTTGAACTCTACTCATCTAAGTACCTGGAAGTTCCGCCAGCTAGCTAGGACATCAAAAGTTGAGGAACTCAAACGAAGAGTTAGTAATTCAGGGTAGAAAGTTACTGATTGTTGGAACAAGATCTTTCTAAAATCTACGATTCGGATTCATGTAGAGAGAGATAGAGAGAGCTACGCTTTATTTTGAAAGTAAAATTCCAAAAATTTCAGCAAAAAAGGTCCTCCGTTCACCGTGAAGAATCGTCCTTGAATGTGCCTCTAAATATCGATCAATTTGTACTTACTTCAAAATATTGCCAGCGTCTTGCGCTTAGGACCTCAGTTTTGTTGTTCGAATAAACAAATAGGGTTAAAATTCAGTTTTACATGAAGGAAATAGGCCAGTCGACGTATATATAAAAGGATTAACATGCGAATGGAGAGCAGAAAAAATGGCGGCTCAATTTCAAAAGCCCGCCAATTTGTACTAGTTTGGGGACGATCTTATATGCAAATCCTTAGTTTTTATTACCATAACACGCCTGCTTGCTTGATTTAGGCAGGCTTATTATATTATGGCTACGCTTGTGGCTGAGCTTAACAAATGGCTTAAGGGATAGCTTAAGGTGAATGTTAGGCTTGAAGTTAAGTTTGGGTCAAAAAAGAGTAGTTAAATAATTACGGTCGGGGTTAGGGTTAAGGTATGTGTCAAGGTTACGCTTGCCTGCCGTAGACTGTGTTACTCAATCCAACATTCTTTAACCACTGAGCTGGGATTTCCTCTTTTGCGCCCGTTTACACGCCTTTCATTCGCACATTTCATATTGCCCGCCTATTCCAACACATAATCGGAGTAATCAACCAAAGTTTTATTAGAAATGTCAGCATCCAGAATGCTTTCTGCAGACTATTAATTAGCTAGCCCACCTGCCCTAGTGATACAACTAATAGTATCACTCTTTACATTTTAGAGGAGCCCGTTTGCTCTATTTTCTCAGTGGACTTACGTATTAGATCTTTGCCGATACCTGTTTAAAGAGGATGATGTGAGATAGATGAAAAATAAATGTGGACAGTTTTCACAGTCCCGGTGTTGCAGTACTGCATGCCGAGTTAAAGTCTACCAATTGTTCTACGAGCGACTGGGCCAGGTACACCTTCAAGTTCTGGAGCCTGGACTAGGTAAATAGTCCAACGAGCCAAAACTAAACCAAGCTAATACAATATATTCGCAATAAGTAACGAATTGTAAGACATTCCTAATGCTCTTCGTCATTCTTCTTCAGGTTTCAAATTGGCGGTGAAGGCTCAGCACTCGAAGTTCTTAATAAAGGAACCCAATTTGCGGAAATTGCTGACCTCCTTCTACCCACGGAACGAGCCTTCTTCTTCGTACGACTTATCGTTGGAGATGAACTCAGTCAACGGGCCAAATTCGCACTGATAACCTGGATTGGCAAGGAAACGAAGGTTATGCAAAAAGCCCGAGTAGCCATGGAAAAAAGCCTCGTTAAGGAAGTCGTTCGGGTAAGAGTTAAAGAATACAGAAACCAGATATTTCGTTCGTTTCAGGTAGGTCTAGTTGTAGACTTTAAGAGAAGATGACAACAAATTCAAAAGATAGATTTAAAACCCAGCATTTTCGACTATTCTATGCTGCAGTATTTCTGGACGCCATACATGAAAATAGGTCATAATATTGATAAAAATTATAATTACTTTAAATTTGTAAGTAAACTATTTTTATGTTTTTTATTGACAGAATTTTGCGGTTGAACTTACGTTCAGTGAGGCCAATGAGTGCTCGGAAGAAGCGGTCGCTGAAGTAATGAGAAGGGCCGGGGGAGCAAACTACGGCCAAGGATAAATCTGTAAACATACGGAAAGGATAACTTATACTCAAAACATGTCGGACGTTTTTCACATTTAGCTTCCCACTAAAGCCACGAATTTATATCCCCCAACGTCAGCATCGTCTTTTTATGTATTATGTATTTATATTCCGCAAAATAAGGAGACAGTTCCTCAAGCACAAAAAATAAAAACTTTTTATCCAGCTTTTTGAAATCAGACGCCAAAGGTTCCTCCTCCCAAGAAATAAAAAACTTTCTCCATCCAAGAAAGGTATAAACACTCCAGAAACGTGCAAATCAATCTTGTATTAGGTCTGAAGGAACCTTTATCCAAATACTTAAGACCAGAGCCAATGATCACAATCCAAATAGCTTAGAGACGTTATCAGATCGACTTATTTCCCTTGTCAGCCTAAAATTGGAAAATGACTTATTATGGGAATCGAAATACTAAAACTGTTAATTTTTATTAGACCTAATCAATAGAAATATAATTTTCATTTGAGTCAATTGCAAAAACCTTGGCAGCCACAGCGGAATTCGAACCCATGACAGCAAGGGAAAGACTTTAGTACAGCAAACGTTATAAGCATCTGAGATACGAGGCACTACCGGCAGCCTTGAGTTTAATCATACTTGGACCTGATAGTCATCTGGTGTATTCTGAATTGATGGCTTAGGAGATTCTGCTAAGCAGTCAACTTACGGCATCCGACTTGGTGGATTCCACACGTTGCAGTAGGTTGGGTGGGTAACTTCACCCAAGTGTGGTTAAAACTCATGGTTCCCGATGGGTCCTCGTAGCTCAGATGGTTATAGCGTTGGCTGTACTAAAGCCATCGCCTGGCTATCGTAGTTTCGAATCACACCGAGGTCACCAAGTTTTTTGCGATTGGTTAAAATGAACCAAAATTGGTAGGTATATGAAAAAAGCGACTGACTTCCTAAGAAAGGACATTTCTGCGCTTATTTTGTTCTTATGTGATGGCGTTTGTTTTCAAACCGAATAATAGCTGACAGTGCTAGCTGAAACTGCGGCGACAGGCCAATGAACTGGATTCATTTTAGCTCCGTCGATGTTATATCAACGGCTTTCATTATAGAGCCAGAATCTTTAAAATAAATGTAAATAAAGATATACAAAAAGAAATATAGATAAATTTCAAATATATTTATATCAATTTCCAAATAGCAATAAATAACTATAAATCGATATCAATAAATAAATTAAAAATAAGTAAATTTGTAGTCAAAATAATAAACGAGTGCATAGAGCCACTTATTGCTTGTGGGATTTACTTTTCAGGCATTGTGAAGCGGACAAAGTGATTCGGAAATAACTTCGCTACAAATGGTTGAAACCTAATACCGTGCACCGTTTTTTATTGTACCTATTCAGTATCCGCATCTCAAACGGTAGATCGACCTTTGTGATAGGTCCGGCAGATTTTAAAATTATGCTAGGCGATTGTGTTTTAGACCTTCCGCCAAACTCGACAAAAATTTTCAAGAGAGCATCACCAAAATAAATATTTATGGCATATTTTTTTTGTTCTGCACTGTATAAGTATTACAAGTCCTATGACTTAGTGGAACAGCCGCGTACTAGACAAATTGCCTTCGACAACGAAATTTAAAAACATGCAGAATTTAAACAACTCCATTAAGCACTTTCAAACAAAGCTTGAGGTTGATTTCACTCTTTATTTATAGTTCCTGAACTTGACAGGATATGGAGCAATTTGTCATGTCCCTTTTCATAGAAGAAAACTTCTGGTTCAAAGTTGACCTCTTCCCTAATCATAGCCTGTCGCTGATGATGATTTTGAGCGTGAATCCAAAATGTCAGACGAATAAAATCTTCGGTTGAGTGACCCCGTCTCTCCCTCCTCAACTTCAGCCTGGAACTGGAACTTTTACTCAACAGTTCCCATGATTGGAATAATTTTTGCAAAGACTCAACTCTCTGCAAGTCCAGTGATGAAAACTAATCGAGTTCATCACATAGGTTTGACATTTTCATCCAATTTTACTGAAAAAGGGCCGGAAAAGCTTTTCAGAAGTTGAGTTGGAATGCAATACATAGGAGTTCGGATGTTGCCACCAACCAGGTACTAACTATAAACCAACGTGAAAAAATAAATAAATTAAAATACAACTTGCTTGAAAGTTCCAAAAAAACAGTCACCTTGACAGCAAGTAGGTAAAAAAAAGGGGAAAAATGATATTATTTAATTCTTCATTCTTACAGTGTACTTTTCAAGGCAATCGGAAAAAAATTTATTCAAAAGCTGGCGTCCTGATATGACTGGAATATGTTTTGCGATTATACTGCTCGATAATTAGTATTACAACCCGGCTTTAGTAATCTTTTCGAATCCAAAACACATTTCCGTATTTTGTTTAACTTTCCATGCGATATTAAATCTACTGTACGTTAACGTCCTGGTGGCAATCGTATTTCGCAGACCAGCCTTAATAATCTGACTTAATAGTCTGCGGCTTTCAGCGCACCAGTAGTAGGACATAATTCATTCACAGAAACTTAAGACTATTCAAGTGCACGAAGGTCAGAGTTCTGCAGTGATAATCTGAGAAACTGAAGTTGCTCACCAGAACTGAGTTTTCCTGTTGCTCTCTATTTTCAAAACGTTTTATGCCACGAACAGACCAGTTAGCCGAGTTTATCGATCTTAAAGGGATCGATTTTTTCCTTTTTTTCGCTGCCTCATCATTCTGACAGATGTTTTGTGCAAGTTGACGGCCGCTTGCATTATGCGTTCTCAATTCGAGGGAGAATACTTGAAACTTTACCTTCCCCCCTGGGGTGATTTCGTCACGGGGCCTTGTCAGTTCAGTTTTTTTACTTTCGGTATGATCACCATGTCCTGGTCGTTATATGTGTATGTAACGACGCACGATCTTAGATGCCGCAGGAAGTTCTAGCTGTCCATTGATAGATTTGACATCTGAATACCATGCCGCAAGGCTCAGTCATTCTGTTATTGAGGTAGCCTGGCTTAAGGTGGTCGCTCCTTGAAGGTCAACCGTGTGGCAATTTTATCCAGTATGGATTCCAAGCTGTGAGTTTGGGTCTAGCCTCCACGCTGCCAGTTTTTGTCCATGTAGGCGAGATGGAAATTTCCGTCCAGTTTGCCCGATGCACTTGCAGTCCCAATATGACAAATTATTTATTAGACAACTGTCAGTATGTGGGCAGTATGTGCGTAGGCTGCATCACACTGCGACGAATTGCTGCCTAGGGTTGATAGGCGAAGGCTATTCTGAGGGGTTTTAAAAGTCAACAGACTGTTTCGGAGACTACTTTTATGTGTAATGGTAGGTTATGTACAGCACCAAGAAGACCAGAAACCTAAGGCTCCTGTTAAGCTCTGTGATCGAGGATAGAAAAGTGAGCAATTCGTGAATTTTTCATACCAGAACAATAGTCCTTTTTACACCGATCACGAAGAAACAGGATTCTACCGAAGTCTGTGCGGGTGAAACCGGCAATGAAGTCATCCCAGGGCTTTCAAGCTGCTATTCACTATGGCTATCAAATTCTTTGAGCCTTTATGACAGATGCGCACTATGGACTTCGTAGACTCAAAGAGCAGAAAGAACAACATGCAATTTTGCAAGTACCGAATACACCTTATATTACCCACTGTAAGGCCCTACCCGTAAAACTCCTATTACCACCGGTTCCATCGTAAACGAACCGTGGGTTTCTGGCTTCCTTGGTGCTGTAAATAACCTATCGTTACCCTTTTACGTGAAGAATGACCTCCAGAGTTCTGGTTTCTGTGCCTTTTGTCACAGTCTCTTTTCTCGGTGCTTGCCTTACTTGATAAGTTGACTTTGGTCTCCATTAGTTCGGAAGGGGTTATGAAGGTATTGTTGTTCAACGATTTTGTCTGCTGGCGTTGCTGCAATGTGTTTCCAGTCTTTGGAATAGAGCCCGGACGCAGTCAAGTTTGTCTGTATGTTTGTGTGTGAGAGCAGCACACTTCCGCATCAGACAACTGACCGGCTCGGACAGCGGTTTGACTGTGGGGGTGGGGGAGAGAGTGAGGTCGACAGCTCAGCGCATGTTCCTAATTATAAACAATCTGACGCGCTTGAAACTATCACGGTGCGCTAAAAGCCATGGCTTGGAAGGTTGCCAACTGACGGAATAACTCGGACCGCGTGGTCAGCCCAATGTGTGTTTTGTGTGGAGTGGCTGACGGGCGAACTGAGAGTCAGGCTGCATTGGCTCCTTCTTAATGTGGCCTTTATGACGCTCCCACTCCATGGGATCCGAGCCAGGTGTGGTGGTACGCCCAGGGGCGGCTCCGGCTGCGCCAGCAACCTGCGTCCTCTCCCGCCGCCGGTCTTCTTGACTCTGTCATGACACCGGGTTCAGGTGGGGGAGGAGGAGAGAGTGTGGTAGCAGCAGCGCAAGGCTACTATCACTTAAAACTAATTCACGCGCAAGTCACCGTCCCTGCACCACATGGTGTGGAGCATACGATGGACATCGTTGAAATCGACGGTCGAACTATCATGTGAGAGCAAGAGATTAACAAGTGACCGATCTGGCCGATGCGTGAGGTGAAGTTACGGGCACATTGTGGGCAGGAGAAATAGGAAGGGGCTGGGGGGTTGTCGTTCGTGGTAGTGGTGATGGGAGTGGCGGTTAGAATGGTAGGAGCGGAGGGTGTGCGTGGTGTATCTGTGCTGTCGACATTGTGGTGAATTCCACTGTCATGGATGCACATATTACCGAATAGTCTCATGCGCATAGAGAGAGAGGTAAACCAGTGCCTAGGGCTCCGACATACAATCTTTGCACCCAACTTCATTGCCCTCACCACTTCGCACATTCACACACCGCAAAGGCCTACTAGGCCACATGCGTCTCCACGATAACCTGTGGTAAACCACCGTAGGCTAAACTACATCAACGCGCACTACCCCCACAAATGCATGCATAAAACCCTTACCATAATGATGTACCTGAGACTATCATGGTTGCTTGGAGAGCTGCCAAACTGACGCTTACACCAGACCATGCAGTTGGCCCAGCATGTGTTGTGAGTTGAGTGGCTAACCAGTAGACTGGGAGTCAGACGGCGATGCCTCCTTCTTACCCCCTGGTTTTGTGAATCCAGGTGTGTACGTTAAGGGGGTAAAGTCGTGTTGTGGCACGCGTAAACGAGTACGCTGACCCGTCAGCCAATGTGCCCACTAACGTATCAGACAACTGACCGGCTCAGACGGTTGTCTGAATGTCGGGGGTAGTGGAGAAAGTGAGGTCGACGGCTCAGCGCATTTTCCTCATTATAAACATTCTGACGCACTTGAAGCGATCACAGTGCGCTAACGCCGTGACTAGGAAGGTTGCCAACTGACTGGATAAAGCGAACCGCATGGTCAGCCCAGTGTGGAATATCTGACTGGCGGAAAGAGAGTCAGGATGCAATGGCTCCCTCCTAATGTGGCTTTTATGGCACTCCCACTCCATGGGATGCGAGCCAGGTGTGGTGGTATGCCCAGAGGCGGCTCCAGCCGCGCCAGCCACCTGTGCGCTCTAACGCCTCCGGTTTTCTTGACTCTACAATGTCACCGGGCTCAAGTGGAGGAGAGGAGGAGAGAGTGCGTTGACTGCAGCGCATGTCTACTATCACTTAAAACTAATCCACGAGCAAGTCATCGTCCCTGCATCACTCTTCGGTGGAGCATACGGTGAACATCGTCGGACTAAGACGGTCGAACTGCCGTGTGTGTGTGAGAGAGAGAGTTTGAGTGTGATTGCTGTTGAAGTGTAATAACTCCTTGTGTTAGTGGCTTTTCTAAATAGTGCAGCTGTGCACAGGGCAGCATTTTATTGCTGTATTAAACACGTGGACAGCTCGGCGCGAGGTGACATCTTACTACTTACTCTGGCCGTTTAAAAGGCACTGCTACGGTTAAAGTAACGATGAACGTCATGCTGTGAGATCAGATTGGCCACTAATGCAAACGAACGCCAGCTAGAGCCTATTTTAAAATTAAGAACGGATCCTATGTTATATCACGCGCCACCTACATCAAAGTCGGCCCGAAAAAGACACCGATTACCTTGAAGGAAAGGCATGCTGGCTGAATAATTACCTCCAATACGTGGACGGTTAAAAAGGACTTGTGTTAGCTGGGCCTCGGGGCTGCCCTGCGAAGTTTCATTCAGGCCTAATGTCTGCGAGTGAGGCGCCTTAAAGTCAGAATAAGTGGTCATGAACTCATTGATTGTATGTCAAATGATATTTTCATGATCCTGTGGTTATTTTTCAAACTGGAGTGCGATTGCTCGCTTTGAAGTTGTATATTCGTTAAGTCCACATGAATGTGCTTCAACAGCCACTCTTTGTCGCGAAATGGCAGTGAACCTTTTCAACATGAGTGTGTGTCTGTCCGCTTTGAAGTCACATTATCCATGACTGATATTACTTCTCAGATTCATTTTGGATTAATGCATGAATTGCAGGCCGTGTTTTGTCTAGTATTTTGAGAAGCTCTCTAAAGTTACTCGAAACGCTCGTTCAAAGCATGGTAACTTGATAGTTGTCGCTTTACGACAAGTTATCGCCTACCCTATGCAACTACACAACGCATTTATATATGAACCCCCCCCTCCTCCTCCTTCTCCTCCTCCTCCTCCTCCTCCTCCTCCTTCTCCTTCTCCTCCTCCTCCTCCTCCTCCTCATCCTCCTCCTCCTCCTCCTCCTACCCAACCTCCCAAAAACTGTCCGAACAAGTCTGCTCAAACGAAGAATCCACTCCACTTTTCCATTTCCATTCAGGTATAAACGTCCTGTAAGGTTATAGTGGCCTGTCAAGGATGTATCCAACACACTTTTTTAAATCCACAGGGCACCGCTGATCAATGAAGGGTCTCACCGTCAATATCGCAATTGTGTGACGACGAAAACATATCAGCCAGCGGAGGACTTCTGATGCCCAAGTAAACTGGCCTATTCGCAGGGTTTATTCATCGTTAATTGCCGGGGTGCAACCCCTACCCAACCCCAAAAACAACCTTCAAATGACCATTTTCAAGCTGGTTAATTGTTAGGCAGCAATCCGCCCGAGAGGATTTTCGGCCTCGAGCGAAGTCACTGAGATCCAAAATGGTTATGGGGCTAGACCAGGGAGTCTAGAGTTCTACATTCAGTTTTATGTAACAAGTGGTCAAAAAGCAAGTTCTAAACTTATCTCTATGCTTAAAATTGCGAAAAGTTCCATGGAGAGCTTCGGAAGTCCAATTGACCGGCGTATGTTTGTTTGCTCTAAACTTGCGTCATGAGAGTTCTTTTATTTGGGACCCGGGACGAGTAAAACATGTGAGTGATTAGAGAAACCAAGTAAAGTTAGCTTAAACACACGCACGGGATGTGGGCGTGGGGGGGGGGGGGGGGGAGGGAGGGAAGGTAATACGAGGCCGTGAAGTTTATGCAGAGTGAGTATCGCGATAGAAGGTGAGAGGATTGGGAGGGAGAGTTGCGTGCAATTAAAGAACCTTTGACCACGGTAAGTGCGGAGCCTGTACGAGGCAAACTGCGGTGTGAGGAATGGGCACATAATTGGATTGGGGCCGGTTAGGGGGGGAGGGCTGTATGGGCTCCCTGTGTCGGAGGCGGAGGGAGATGGCAATTAAATGCGACTGCAGACGGTAAAATTAATGGTCATCGATGCGGGAAGGGGACAGAGGTAATTGCACCGATTGGGATGGAACCGAAGTTGTTGCAATGGCTAACACCAAACAGGCGCGTGAATTCCTTTAGGCGTGGCACTCTAACACGACCAGCATTAACCGCCATGTCGATCTGGACTCTCAATACGAAGGCCTGCGTTCCCGGCTCACTGACTTGCGCCACAACCTAACCACAGCCGCTAATGTTTTCTAAACCATGTTGAATCTCACTGTCTAGCCACCCCTGACACGACGAACGACAGTTGAAACTACTCACACCTCCAACATCGGTGCAATTACCTCTGTCCCCTTCCCGCATCGATGACCATTAAGTTTACAGTCTGCAGTCGCATTTAGTTGCCATCATTCTCCGCTTCCGACACAGGGAGCCCTAACAGCTCCCCCCCTAACCGGCCCCAATCCAATTATGTGCCCATTCCTCACACAGCAGTTTGTCTGTCCTTGTCTGACCTGTAGCAGAAACTGCTCCTCTGACCATTTCATTTCTCCTCTGTTCATTTCGTCTGACGACGGGTTGGTTTGACCAACTTGAAAATTCACGAGTACAACTATTTTTTCCGACGAGCCCCTTTTTTCTTCACTATATAACCTCGGAATGCACTCTACCTCAGCTATTCGATATATATATATATATATATATATATATATATATATATATATATATATATATATATATATATATACGTGACAAAGGCTTTATCCCACTCTTGACAAATTTACTAGCTAAAACCAGAGGTAGATATTCCACTGCTCATTTTGGTACGTTCTCTGCTAGGCATTTGGAATATTGCGCTAAGCATTGTTGACAGATTAACTGTGAAGTAAGAAAAAACGAAGTATGTCTGAGCACCGGGACAATTTTTGATTGTTCTGAGCTTTCAAACGCTTGAAAGCGTCCATCGTCAGAAATAACGACAGTAACGAAAAGATGTGACACTTATAGGTGGTACAAGCCAATCAATGATACGCTCTGTGCTCTATCAAGGACGTATCAGAAGCGACTGAGCGCATTGCTGTCCGCCTAGATGTTGGCCTTGCACACCGGCCAAAAGCTAACATGCGCAGCAAGGTGATGAAAATCATAGACCGACTAAACCCCAAATAGCAATCTGGGGTAGTGTATCGCATCCCATGCATAAACTGTCCTTGTAATTACACAGGCCAAACTGCACGCATGCTGGGACCGCGCACACATGAATATAAGTTGGTTGTGTGATGGGGCGATGAATCATCGCAAGTTGCTGCCCACACCTACGCAACGGGTCATGCGTTCAACTTTGCAGCCATCGAGATACTCGCTCATGCTGGAAACAAGACGAGCCGAGCCGCGATTGAAGCCTGGTCCACGGATGGGAGCTCAACCAATCGATGTATTTATATGGCGCCGCCGTACAGAGCCATGCGCATTCACCTCCAGACTTGCGTCATTGATCGTTGATTGACTTGTACCCCCTACAAGTCTCGCCTGACGATGGAATACCAAAGGAATTTGAAAGCTCAGTATAATAAACAAATTTCCGGCGCTTGGACAGACTTCGTCTTTTCTCATGCCATCTCCTGGGACTCGCGCCTTCGCATTCACTGTTAAGTGTTAATTGAAATATACGGAACTGAAAACAGTATACTTACCTAATAATTTCTTTGCTTTAACTAGCTTACTCTTATAACCTAGCAGTCGAATTCATAACCTGTTTATCACGGTGTATGTCACATTAAGAGACTTGTCCTCTTTTCGATTCCAGCATTCTCGCCAAGGCCCTCTCCACTGTCGTAATCGCATCTGCGAATTTTTGACGGCTTTTTGCCAGAGATGTGCCCAAATAAATCCTACTCTCGGACAGTTACAAAAAACGTGTCCTACCACGAGTAATTTAATTACTCGGGCCGTTGAGTGCGAGCGTATTTTATTCGTTGGATGTATGCGGGTACTGCACTAGAAAAAAAGTATTCGTTCAGACTTTTGTCTAGTTTGTTACAATTCTGCCTGATTAGTTGCCATGAGCAACGGTCGCGACGCTAACATGTAAGGCATGAAACAAACGGGAACTTTGTAGTACGCTGTCAGAATACAAACACAAATTTTGAATAGTAAACGGGCGAAGAATTTTACACAAAGGTCTGAAAAATAGATGCTTTGTAGTCCAATGCAGACTTGCAATTTTTAGAAATTTCTAGAAGCTCCGCAAGCACATCAAAGCACAGAAAGCACGAGCAGGTCAAACATAGCATAAAAAGAGTTCTGGCTCAAGTAAACATGCTAATATTTTGAAAGCTATTTCTGTAACTCTTAAAATACCGAACTTGATACGAAGCTCGATGGTTTCAAACCACAATAAAGTCACTTAATTGGGTTAAAACGTACCCCATTTGCTTCCAATTAAGCTAACTGAATCAAAATAAGACGCTTCGCTGCTCGAAGCAAAGATTCGCGTTTATAAACAAGTCAGAAACGGATGTTCTCGCAATTGCTTAAGATACAGAAGATTATCCTATCGTGTAGGTGAGCGATGCATCTCGAAGCGAATAATATTGCGTTTTAGTGACCGAAGATTCGAGGGTAACAGACACACAGACACGTGTGATAGTTCGACCGCCGTAGGTCGACAATGTCCACCGTATGCTCCATGGGAAAGTGGAGCAGGGACGGTGACTTGCGCGTGAATTAGTTTTAAGTGATATTAGCCTTGCGCTGCAGCTACCGCACTCTCTCCTCCTCCCCCACATGAACCCGGTGTCATGACAGAGTCAAGAAGACCGGAGGTGGGCAAGGGTGCAGGTGGCTGGTGCGGCCGGAACTGCCCCTGGGCGTACCACCGCACCTGACTCGGATCCAACGAAGTGGGTGTCAAAAAGGTCACATTAAGAAGGAGCCATTGCAGCCTGAGTTTCACTCCGCCAGTCAGCCCCTCCACACAAAACACACACTGGGCTGACCACGCGGTCCAAGTTATCCCATCAGTTGGCAACCTTACAAGCCACGGCTTTTAGCGCACCGTGATAGTTTCAAGCACGTCAGATTGTTTATAGTGAGGAAAATGCGCTGAGCTGTCGACCTCACTCTCTCCCCATCCCCACAGTCAAACCGCTGTCCGAGCCGGTCAGTTGTCTGATGCGGAAGTGGGCGCAGCTGCTGGTGACCTCGTCTACGTATACTTCGTACACGACCTGGCCCCCCAAACACAAGCACCAGGATTTCACACAACAGAGGGTTGAACGGCTTACATCTCACATGTGTGAGATAGCCAGAGGTCACGTTAAGAAGGAGCCATCGCAGTCTAACTCTCAGACTACCAGTCAGCCACTCCACACAACACACATTGGACTAACCTACACCTACATAAACAGACACGGACACACAAACATTGAGTAATATTCATCACTATAAATAACCGCTGGCTAAGACTGGACAGAAGAGAGTTGTTAAGCATGCCATCGCAATCATCCAGAGGACAAGGTAGAAGGCAGTTTAGTGGGTATAAATGCATAAAAAGCAGAAGATGATTGATTACATGCAGTAATATTGAAGTGCGCAAAAGAAACGATTTACAGCCGAGGGTTGAGCTGACTGGATGGGTAGGTGACGCTGACATGCCTGTTGAACAATCGGTAGGGAATGCTGAACTGTGGAAAACTGCAGGAGAGGTGGTGATGTAGAGGAAAGGAAACGAGTTGCGGAAAGGAAGTTAGCAGTAGACAGGAAGGAGATAGAGAGATAGGTTTTGTTTTGAAAGCATTATTTCAAATTTTTCAGTAGAAAGGTCTCCATTCACTGTGAAGAAAAATGATATGTAATATAGAAAGCATCGGAAGAAAACAGAAGATATATAGCAACTGAAAGCTTCAACTGTCGGCAACATGAACGGTCGTCCGTGATTGCGTCGCAAAAATGCGCCAGATATTTTTAAAGCGGTGCAGGTGTCATTTGAAAATGACCTTCTCATTGTAGTTAATATAAACAAAGATTGGCAAATAGCAGTATCTAATGAGAAAAATTGGGCAATCCATGTACATATAAGAAATTTCACTTTGAAATGAAGGTAAAAAATGGCGGCTCAACTTCAAAAGCCCGCCGCATCTTACCTTCAACGACACGCATTACACCACCCCCACCACCATCTCAGATCCCCGCGAAAAGTGCTCACTTTATTCAAAGGGCTCTATCCACGTCCTTGTTCATTGCAGTATCTCCCTATGCTTGTAGCGCACTAATATTCCGTTCAAGCCGATACTATCAAATTAAAGAAACCTTTCGCAAAACTCGGAGTTTTCGCCCGAGTTGTGGAGTTGTTAGTAAAATTCCAGAGTTAGATAAAACAAGCACACACAGAGGTGGAATGGGGTACGCATAATGAGGGGGGGGGGAATTGAAAGCTAAAGTTCGCATGACCATGGGAGTCGAGTTTAAAATCCAGTAGGGGAAGACCTTTGCTTAATCTGTCAGGGTGTGAATTTACGGGCGGATATTCCTATGCAATGTCAGGACACTCTCACACCCTTTTGAACTGCGAACCGTGATCCGCCTCACGATTACTGCGTTCACACCAAACTCTCCGGCATTAAAGCGGCTTTGCAGTCAAAGTGATGATGGCATACAAGACGTGGCAACAAGACTTAAGTAGCAATGATGAATACCAGTCTCTTCATGGCGAGCACTGGGAGGTCAGTTGATAGAGCAGCATAAGCGACGCGCGTTTCCTGGCGGGGATGAATGGAATTGATCCGTAGCTCTTTTTTGGTAAGCAGTTGAATGATGAAAACGCGGTAATTTGAAGTAGGTGCCATGTAAACGCAGCAGTGCGTAGCTCTCGCGATATGTCCTAAGCGCTACCGTAAACAGAGGACGATTACCGGGGCCATCCTATCTCTTTCAGACTGAATCATTGCTCCTAGCACTAAAATATAAGACCAAATTTAACGCAGCCTCAGAGGTTAGTTAGATTTACTATATTATTCTAGAATCCGATAGGCCAAGTTTTAAGTAGGTCTCTTTTTGAGCTAGCGTATACTGACTTCCTTAGGCAGGGGCTGAGTTTAGCATTAGAGTATTTTCACCAGACTCTCCAACTCAGCCTGCTAGAAACTACTCTCCACATAATATAAATAAATACAATTCCCCTGATGCCTTTTAAGATCAGCGTTCGCCAGGGAGAAAAAATATATGAGCGGGGGATTTTTCCTGTCACCATACAACTCCTTTAGCGATAAGTAATGTCATCGATGAATTCTCCAGCATAACCCCAGCTTCCTTAGCAGAATGTCTGACATACTCTCAGGTTATTAAAATGAAAGGGTTTATTTGACTGAAGATACGAGTTTCCGATAGCTCAACAGGCGTTCTCTCACCAACCTATCATCAGTAGGCTTCCAGAATTTTAAAGAAAAAGCTAAGGGTTTAATATATGTAGACTAACGAGTTCAGTATTGAGTTGCAGTCCGCACCAGCTGCATCACTACACCTGTCCTACTGATCGCCATTGCCAGACACCAGGCGGTTATTGGTTATTTGGTTATTGGTTATTTAGCCATGTCTGGTAAAAGGCAGCGATTCCCTTGATTACATTTTCTGCTTAAAATTAAAACCTACATAGAATGCCAGGCCACACATAATTCTACGTTAGTTTGACGACATCCCATGCACCAGTGCGGTCATGTAAGTGGGGAGTGTTTCATCAAAACGGTCGTTTTGGTGCATTTCGAAGGATTAGCCTCTTATCGTGCTAATATCACCTCGTCCCACAATCGCGGTCGTGCTTGAATAGCATATATAATCACACACGGGATATCACTTCAAGCCATTTTACAGCTTCGCTGCAATTTGCAGTCGTTGTAACTACTCGTAGCTTCTCGCTACAATCATCAAAGCTAGGTCCGATTTGAAGGAGAAGGGTAAAGACGCCAGTAGGAGTTGTGTATTCTGTACGGAAACTCGGTGGTAGTCAGAGACCCCGACGCGCGTAAAGCTCTGGGCCAGCACAAGCGTCTGTCAGTTAGAGTAATTAGCGCGAGGGTGAATAAGAGTCATGTGAAAGTCAGTTCGGGTGAAAGCAGTTTGTGGGTGCCTGTGATTGGCAGCCCCAGAATTTGTAAGCGTGCGTTGTGCGGTCGCTGGAGGACTGGGATCACATGACCAATAGCGCGTCGTGGGGGCCAGAGGGCGCTACATTTAACGTGAAAAATCATGTTTTTTTTACCGTGATTAAATTCCCTACAACGACATCGCAGCCGGTAGCCGTTCGGGACTTGGGTTTTCAGGCTCATGACATGACTGTGAACACACGATGCGCGTGAGAGCCATCGCAACCACGATTGGTGCGAGACAACCTTAGTTCTGTTTGCGTCCTCTGGTCTGCCCGGTGCCTTCGCCTGAGAGTTGTGTTGCACAGAGAGAGTGCATGAGGACGTTGCCGCTAGTGCTTTTGCAAACGTTCATCTCCGAGCAGAAATAGCACATGTTACAGCAACCCCTCGGAGTGGGTTTCGCGATGCGAAATTTCGACTACAGTGGAGGATGAACTTAGACTTGACAACAGCAAAGATATACTTGCGAAGACATTAAACTCGCCTTCTACAGGATAGCCTGGTGTAAAACATGTGGTTTAAACTTTAACTTCTGGTCATATCTTTTAGACAGCAATCAGGCTGCCCTGCGGCTAGTGTTTGAAAGGATGCCTTTTATGCCCGCCTGAGCAGGACACGAGAAAAGGAAATGCCAACAGTACATGTCGCTTTGCGCTAAATTCTAGGGAAATTATGTTTATGATTAAGGTGATGGTTTGGTTTAAGTTTAGCGATGGGTTTGAGTTTGAGGTCGGAGTTGGGGTAAGGTTCCTGAATAGGCTAAGGATTAAGGTTATTATCACGTTACCTGTAGGGTTTACGTTTAGGGAAGAGATAGGGTTAACATTAAGATGACAGTTTAGTTTTACGTTAGGGTCAGCGTAAGCGTTAAGACGAGGTAATGCGTACCCTCTTGGAAGTTGACCGTAGGACAGCCCATTTTTACACAGGTGGAGCTGTTGCTATTCCTGTGACCTGTTTAGGTGGTCATAAAAGCATTCCTACGGTCAAACCTTAGGAAAAAAAGCTTACATCAGTAAAGAGGGCCTTCAAACAGATAACTAGTAACCACCCCTCGGGTCGTCGTGGTAAAATGCAGTAAAAAGACATGTTTTTATTATCCAAGGACATGGGAAAAGAAACCGCCCACAGTGCATGTGGCTGTGCGCCAAATCCCGACAAAATTATGTTTGGAATTAAGTTAAGAGTAAAGGTTGAGTTTATAGTTAGGTTTAAGTTTGAGTTTAAGGTCAGCGTTAGGGTAAGTGTCATGAGTAGGCTAAGTGTTAATATCGTTAACCTGTTAACTTGTAGTACTACTTGTTTATAGAATGCGAATTACGTGGGTATTACAAAATGGTTGACTGTCTTCGACCCAAAATAATCATTGAAATTTCGGGTTCGACCCTAAAAAGTCATGTCCGAATCACCTGACTCCATGTCCTGCACTTAATAATTTCAGAAATGATTTCCCCGATTATTCTCTGGAATCCATATACCAGAAACCGCATAGAGAACGCTGGGGGATCCACCGAGGAGCCGAACCCCTCGTTGCTGTGTCATGCAGCAGCAGAAACATCGGTGAAACACGTGTCTGGACTTTTAGCTAGTACCTATGTCGGAAGTACGGTATTACGTCTTTGCCATATAAGATTAATACTACTTGTAGTACTACTTGTTTTGTAGAATGGGCATTACGTGGTTATTCCACAGTGGTTAATTGTCTTCGACCCAAAATGTTCATTGAAATTTCGGGTCTGACCCTAAAAAAGTCATGTCCGAATCATCTGACTGCATGTCCTGCACTTAATAATTTCAGAAATTTTTTCCCCGAGTATATATATATATATAGTTTATGATATAGCGCTTAAACGGGTAAACTGTGGTGGCGTTTCGTAAGCTTTGAAGGGTCCCTTCCTCCTTTGTAATCTTCAAGGCATTTTCTGGATTACTGAGAATATTTGCGTGTGAGATTTAACTTTTCAATTAGGTTTTTTAACCATTGTCTTCAAATTGAAAAACATCTCCCAAAGTCACGTTTCCACTTTCAGAGAAAAGTAGAAAGTACTAGGCAATTTCACTTCCATTACAATTACTGGTATTTATTTTCCCGGCAAAACTTGATGGATTTTTTTCAAACGCATTCCAGCGTGTTGTTACGCGTAAGAAAGCAAATTAGGAAAACACCTGATCTCAGCTATAACTAATAATCGATTATTCTTTTTTTTTCAAAATTTGATTTTTTCATTAGATCTGAGTGTCTGGATTAACACTTGCTGCCGGAATGTTCCATGCAAACTAAGTAATAGTCGTTGCACTGAACCAGAAGAAAATTAAAAAGAACCAGGAATACAACATTTCATTGTAAAAAAAGGCGTTTTAAAACTTTGCTTGTCATTTCTCTTCAAATTCATGTGTCGGAGAAGAGAGAAGTTGTAAAACCCACTTAGAAATGGGATTTTCGTTGGTTTCGTCGAAAATGTTTCTGTACAGATTAAAGGAAAAAGTTTCACAGCTTTAGGACAAATACATTACAGACTTAGCTTAATAATTTACTGCCAATCTACCCGTATTTTCAAAACTTCTCATGGTGTCAAAGTATTTTCCCCTTTCTCTAATGCAAATTAATAAAAATTGATTAGAGATAACGATGAGGGCCAGTGCTTGCAGGCAAAAAATATTAACCTTGTAGAACTAGATAAGCTTTGCGAAAAATAAATTTGATTGAAGTAAACATGCCTTAAATGGGCAATTTGTGAAGCTGGTCAGAAAGATTCATTATTGAAAGCAACCTCGGTGGCTCTCTTGAGATTATCTTCTTGTACTGTGACGCATTCCAGTTCCAGTCCCCGTCCGTGGGAGATGCTTCATCTGCGCCTGACGATGGTCATCGTCGGATTGCGAGGGTTAAACTGACCTTAATTTCATCTATTCCAGCCGAATACTCGCATGTACCATATTAAATTAAAATTCAGAGCAAAAATGTTCAATATATTAAAGGAAAACGGTTTATATCAACGTAATTGCAATGAAAAGCTACTTTAATCCATTAATACCAGCGTAACCTAAACCAAGGCGTATTTTTTCATTAGATGACGATACTGAAGACCATACACCAGTGGAAAAACTGTCTATCTGTCTTTGCTATTGAGTGAAGTGTAGTTTTACGAGATCAATGTCTAATGTGAATGTATCTCAATGAATTTTAATATGCTAAAGTTGAGTCGTTTGTGGTTCTTTTACAAATCTGTAACACATTCGTTTTGGCCAACAATGATTTAAAAGGTGGTAAAATAAATCAAACTTCTGCGTTCTATTGAAGAACAAAATTCATTTGCGCTTGGAAGTAACTGTTTCTGATGTGTCTGATAACCATGTTTGTTACACTGAATATATTTCATATATTACATGCCTTTTTATTCCAAAAAGGTATTGCGGAAGAGACCAGCTAACTATAGACCTCAAGGCTCGAAATCCTTTTAGCAACTCTCCGCATTTATATACCTGTACAGTACAGACTGAGAAATATTTAAATATAATAAACGCGATGCTTATCTACAGAACACGCACTTGGTAGGTTGGTTTACAAGGAAGAGACTGAAGAATAAAATTTGGTCTTTTTCTGATTTTGATGTTAAACCTGGAGATAGCATAGGCTTCCTTCTGGCATAATTTCGTGGTTACTAGGTTTAAAAACTTCCTCCAATGATAACTTAAGATTATTAGGCTCTCTTGTACATGTGCCTGCTGTGTTGTGAGTCATATTCTAGCATTTTAGTTTATGGTTAGTGTTATAGAATGTACTTAAAAAGGTACTTAATAATGGTGACACCAAAATCGTTTAAAAGTTAATCGAAATACTGTCCGGTTTAGCCTACGATTCAGGTTAAAATGTAAAAAGAATAAACATATCGCTGTCTGTCAACCCCTTGAGCATTTATTTAATGTAATGGAAATGCGGATAAATAGGAGTGTTGTGAGGGAAAAAAGTGGCAGCAGGTTGGAAAATGTAGAGAAAAAAAATAGGGAAAACAGTAAGTAAACAGAAGATTGTTTCAATTCTCCATTTCAGTTCACGAAAGTAGCACGTAATTAAAAAAATGTTGTGTCATAGCAAACTAACTATAAGCCTTAGCTCAATGAAAACCTTAAAACTGGCTTACAACTAACCCCAAACTTAAATCTAACACTAACCCTAGCCCTAAAACGTAACCCTAATCCTTATCTGAAAACTAAACCCAAACTCTAAAACTAACCCTAAACCCTAAATAAGTGGCCAAGTATATAGTAATAGTAACGTGGTTACACATATTCGGTTCTTACCTCAACGTCATGCAACAAAAAAGTTATTTAAGGAGATAAATTAATGTACAGATATCTTTACATGCCAGGTGGATGAAAGAAGAGAAAGAGATATGTTTTATTTTGAAAATATCATTTCAAAATTTTAATTTAAAAGGGCTCCATTTACTGCGGATAAAATTGGTAAAAAACAGAGAAATCACCGAAAGCAAATTGAAGATATATCGTAAACGAAAGCTTCAACTGTAAGCAACATGAAAGGTCATCCGTGAATGCGTCGGAAAATTGCGTCAGATTTTTTTAAAGTGGTGCCGGCGTCGTTTGCATATGACCATCTTATTAAAGTTAATGTAAACAAAGATTGGTAAATAACAGTATCCAATGCGAAAAATTTTCCAGCCCAGGTACATATAGCAAATTCACACATAAATGAAGGTGGAAAAATGGTGGTTCAAAGTTGAAAGCCCACCGCTTTCTAGTTTATGAGAGATTAGGCCAGACAGTTTTAAGGACAGGAAACTATCTCACGCAGTCTGAAAAACATCTTTTAAAGGGGCTCTGACACAACTCCAAACTAATCCTTCTCCATATGGAATCAAAATTCAAGGCAAACTCCACCCAAGTATTTTGAAATGCAAAGTAGATGCGACAGAGGAAACTGCCTTTAGCATCTTTTTTGTGTGCAATTAGATATAAAGGGGCGCTATATCATCCGGTTCATTATTTTGTGATCGCACCATTAAACGACCCTGGCTTAAATTTCTAGGAAGGAAGATGATTATGCTCCGGATCTGTTCAATGGCAGAGGGTCCTCGCGTGAGTACTCTACCACCTGCTGACGCATCCGACTTGCAACTAAAAGTTGCGATTTGAGCAGTTACTGGGCTTGAATCGATGCGGAAGTGTCTCATAGCGATACAGGGACCCGGTTTGAGCATGTTTATAAGGGCGACCAAATTCTCTCTTTGATTTCGTGCCTCTCCTAACCTTTTTTCAGGATGCGCTGCAATCGCATTTGCGACTGAGTAAACTGTGGACAGATTGGGTTGTCTAGGGGGGTGAGGAGAGTGGGGGTAAGAGGGGAGCTTTCAATGTTTTTAAAGGAAGCGCTCACGGTACAATGGCTGCCGAGGACCGAGTTGGTAGTCAAAAGGCCAAAAGGGATGTGGATAGATGGCGTCGTAAGCGTCTTGCGCCAGCTCAGGGCTAACAACAGACATTTTAAAACTACCATGCGTAGTCGCAGACAACGTGAGGCACAGCAAACGTTCTGTTATGCGCCTTGCGAAAGATTTGCTGGCTCTTAGGTTATAATGAGGGTGCAGATTTGTGCAGTACAACCAATATTTTTGTCCTATATTTGTAGTAAAGAAATTTAGCTGTATAGCAGAACAATTTGGAAGGTTTAAGAGTTATAATAACTCAACCAATGACTGCTCGTCTCCCTTTTAGGTGTCAAAAGTTCACTGGCCATTTAGTCAGAAGGTGAGCACGGGTCGGCACTACTTTCATTAAAAGTACTGCAAAAAATGACTGAGTAGATATCGTACACCTCGCAGCGGTGTGCTCTCTGAACTTCAAAACTCAGATCTTGGCGATAAGACAGCCATCACAGCGGGGAAAATCATAAAATTGATTAACACCAATACACATAAAAGTAAAATGCATAAACCATTCATTTTTGATGTCATAAATAAGGCAATTTAACGTCCTCTAACTTCTAAAATGTTCCGAAAAGGCAGAAAAAAAACCTTTGTTTCATTATGTTTCTTAGTATGCTACTCCGAAAGCTATTGTCTATTAAAATAACTTGAAAAATGCTGTGGACTTAATGTTATAGACTTTGCCGTTCACATTAAACCTTTCTTTCACGAATGTTCTCCACATCTTCCATACAAAGAGCACGAATATTCTATGCATTCGTTACGCACATTAATGGAACAGAGAAAGAACAAAAGTTTGGCAGAAATTACTGAACTTTAGATGTTTATGCAAGTTGTCAGGTTTATCTTTCACTCTGGTAAATGAAGGCCAACGGGACAGGAAGAACTATTGTTTCCTTTTCAATCGAATTACCTTTGCACATGGCCTTAAATTACCTGCGTCAGTTTGAGTGTGGGCTAAGAATCGCAGGTTAAAAAATCATTCTTGTGAAGTTCAGTGCGAGGCATAGGCCGAATTGCCTATAAACGCCCACTTACTAACAAGTAAGATGAGTACTTATTTGCCTCGTCAATACCAGTCATAAACTGATAGGTAAAATGTATATTTGTGTGAACTTGGGAGATCTTAAAAAAACAAATTCGGTCATTTAGGAGAACCATGAGCTTTTTGTACTCCGTTAATTTTCTTAGAAGAGATAAAGCAGTGGATTTTAATATTAGACAGACTTGAAATCTCGTAAAGAAATTTAAAGTCACCTGGAACTCATTTTAGATAAAATGAAATCAAAACACTACTATTTTAAACTACCTACATAGGTGAAAAATTCGTCCTTCGCATTACTTCCGAAGATAATGGTTTTTTAATTTGCTAACCCTTTTTAACTGATTCAATTTCCAGTAACACGCCACGACTGTCAAATGGAATTGAGTTCATTTTACCGAGTGCATAAATTATTAACATGCATTTAGCATGCATGAAGAGGGCGACTTAAATTCTTAACATTCACTACATGAACTCTCTACCATCCTTCTTGATAGATAAAATGTATCTTACCGGCCTCCATATATAGTGTTTGAAGTTCGCAAAATAAAGAGATTGGCAGAAAGTGCGTGTGTCGGTTGGCATTTATTGAGACTAGTTTTTTTCCTTAGAGGTGTATAACGGACCTTCTTTAATGTGCGGAGCTGCCGGTTTTTTCGTTTGCCTGTAATTAACTAAGGTGAATGTTCAAATTTCCGATGTTTATAATCAGACAAGCTGAAAGTTTTCGATTTCCTGAACCATTTATTTAATTGTTTGAGCTTTCAAGCTCCTAGAGTAGACGATCGCCAGAGCTGCAAGTGGTAACGGATAAATAACAGACCTATTAGCCAATTAATAATCCGTGACGCATGTCTGGAGGTGACTGCGCAGTAATCTGTATGCTGGCGATAGGTCGATACCTCGATTGACTGAGTTTTCACCTGAGGCTCAAGCTTCAATCAATTCACTGCTTGTTGAACTTCTGGCTGCAAAGTGACAGTCAAGTTATGAAAACGAAATACCAATTATATCAAAGGGAGCAGTCACAGTAACTTTTACAGACATAAACAGATGTCAAAGGCCAATCAACGGCAGGTCAGTGAATAGATAAATTAGAGAATTAAAGTGCAAACATTTGATCACAGAGAACAAATGGCACCCAATGAAACCCACGGAAACTGCTTTGGCCCGATTTTAGGGGTTTTCCCAGCATCAAAAAACCAAATGTTCCCCTGCGGCCAGTCGGTTCGCTAAAAGGCGGCCCACCTATGGGTTTAGAAAATTGTATGCACCCAAAACTGAGCTTTCTCTAGTCTAATCCGCCTGCCGACAGTTCAACTGCCGTATCCAACGAGGTTTATCGTGTGCATCTCAGCACAATGGCGCGGAACAGGACTTGGTTTGAGTGCTAGGAGACTTGCGCTGCATCAACTTCCCTCCTTCTTCCACCACCTGCCTGCGCCCGGAGTCAAGACAGAGCTAAGACGATCGGAGTTGGGGTTAGGTACAGGTGGCTGATGCGGCGTGAGTCTGCACTTACGCGTGCCCCCACACTCCCCATATGCGACACCAATCAAGATGGCGCAGCTCACGAGACTGTCATAATTTTATCAAAAACCTAACCCAATGAGCAGATCGAGTGCACTCCAATATGCTCAAAAATCTGCGGTTTTATATCAGAATTTGTCCAACAAAAACACGGCTCCTTCATCTACCAGGAATCGCTATTTTGGCGCCATTTCATTGAAGGAACGCTTTTTTTATCGTTATAAAGGCCTTGCTGCAGAATTTTACCAAGCTGCACAACTCAGCCATTCCGGGGTGGGGGAATAAAAATGAAGCAGAAGTTGGCTTTTATTTTTGAACGCGTCAGGTGAAGTTCCGACGGCAAACGGCAGGCAGGCATCTAACACAAAGCAGTTTCACAGTTTTCATAGCAACCATCCGGTAGCTTGCAGACGAGGCTGTGTGAGAACACCCCACCTATGGATCCAGACAAACTACAGCTACGCTAAAGATAAAGTACGCGCGGCACGATACTTGCGTGATAACTTCAGAGGGACTGGAGATCCCATGGCGTTTATAAGCCGATGCCTACACGAATGGCGCCAGAGTACTACAAAGGAAAACCACAAAGGATATGGCGAGCCTTTCGGAGACGAACGAGTGCATTGTTGCTGGGCCAGGTTTTGGAAGATTGCTTCACAGGAAGCAGTTAGGTGTAGTTTATCCTATCCTGTGCAAACGATGCCCCTGCTCCCTGTATATATGCTTGAATCTCATATTTACAAACCTAAGTTGGCTGTGTGACCGAATGAAGAATTATCACAAGTAGCTGGCCACATATTGGAATCGGGTTACGAGTTGAAAACGGTGGGCACCAAGATAGCCACCCACGGCGAAAACAGGACAGACCGAGAGTTCAGTGAAGCCTGGTTCCCGGCTGAGAACTCTGCTAATCGATGTATATATATTAGGGGATGTCTAAAAAAGCCCTGCAATCGTACTGACCACTGAATGGCGAATCCCCTTATGTCAGCTGTTCTGGTGGTGCTTTTATTCCTGTCACTGGAGAAATGTATGATGGCCAAAGGTCAGAAACGTAAACAAATTGTTCCGTTACGCGAACAGTGTTCTTTCTTGCCCATCAAACTTCTGGTATTTGCACATTTGTTCAACGATCTACGGAGGGTATTGTTTGAGGCAAGCGCATGTAGCAAAAAACGGGATAAGGAAATATTTTTTTTGATTCTAGTGTTAAGGTGGTCATGATGGTTTTATTGATAATTTTCCCGCCAAATAAGACCTGATTCTTTAAAACTTGGATCAAAATAAATTTTATGATATTCCTAGTTCGAACGTACTCAAAACCTAGTTTTCTATATCAATAGCGTTGAACGATCGTGTACAGATAATCTTTGGTGAAAACAATGGACAAAATTATTTTGAAAACGTATACTGAAATAATTAGCCAAATTTATTCCTGCAGTGTAAGGTATAACTATGACGAGGGGGTTTTTCGCAGTATGTTTTATGCCATGTCAGAAATGATTTTATTATCAATTAATTAACAAATATTTTTTATAAAAGTATAAATACCTGATTTGTAACAATACATTTATCTTGCATTAATTCAAGTATATTTCTTAACCAAATGCAATATTTTTCGTCCCATTAAACAGAATTTTCAGTGAATACAAAACTTGGAAATATCGTTACAAACTGCATTTACAGTGAATCACCAGCAGCTTTCTGTTGCGATCAAAATGTCGGAGAGTCAGCTGAACCATGGGAAAAAGGAGAATGCGTTTAAAAAAGAGAGAGAAATGTGCATTCCAAATTTAATATTTAACAAGAGAGATAAAAGTACAACATTTTGTAACGTAAAGGAGTATTAAAGATGGGATATGCCAACCTAGTTCTAAATTCGTTATGTCAGCCTTTTTTGTAATTTATGAATTAAGCAGCAAATTTGTGTTTGATCCATCACCTTAGATGTTATTTTCAGAAGTTGACTTTAATAAGATAAATTCTTTCGAAAGATAAGTTGCCGTTCTTAGATTTTTAAAGTCCTTTTAATCCTAGAGACTATATATTTAACCCCTTTTTTCCAGTAGCAGAGTTTTCAGGCATAATTTACGTTACTATACCATTTCATTTTAGTCTGGGTAGCGTATTACATATAACGCTTTGATATTACATACAGAAAGACATAAAACCTTCATAAATTCACTGCATGGTCTTAAATACAGTATCCTATATCCGAAAAATGATTCACAGTTATTGATAGGAAAAAACTTCTGTACAACTTCAGCCATAAAAATTATAATTTTCAAGGAAAAATGAAGAATCCAAATTTTTAATAGATTTTGTATAACTGCTCAGACTTCAAACCACATCATAAAGCGTATAATCTGCTGCAAAATGTAAGGTTATAATGCAAAAAGTGAACTTTTTGAAAAGTCATTTTTGATTATTTGCAGTTCTTAATTTGGATATATAACAAACGGGTTAATTGTTTTCGTAGCATTCACTAAATACTAAAATATATGCTGGTTTTCCTGTATATAGTATGTTGGTTACCTAAATACTCCTTCTTCCAGTATCATCTGTATTGTATAATTGCACTGTATAATTGTTTTCAGTATATTTACACCACAAACTAAAAGTGAAACATATAAAAACTAATTAAATCCAGTATGGAAAGGTATATACGTATATAGTAGAAGTAAATGAGACAAATAATTTTGTGTATCAGGTTAATCACTTTTCTATTCAAATAGTCGTTCAAAACTGTCAACAATCCTAAAAGGTTATTGCATAAATTAACTTTCAAGTACCCTTTTTATCTTTCTATTGCTCATTAATTGAAAATGAACTGCGAACCCCCGGCCATTCATTTATTTCGAATTTAAATTAATAAACATATGGAAGGTTGCACCGCTGTTTATAAAATGCTATTTTTACTTCAGAAAATAGCAATCGTGGGAAAGCCAAATATTTTCCACGGGAAATTAATTAGTTAGGTTTGTAACATTTTATGGACTTTCTTTCCAAATGTACTAAGGTCGAGAAATTGTCTGCTCGTTTACCGATGTATGGTCACTCAAATCCGAGTTTTAGTGGTTAATGCGGATGTATAAATATGTTATAAGACATGCTAAAGCGGCTCGAACGAGGTTTTCTAATACTTTGAATGCCCATTCACAAAAGGGGCTATGACGCTTGTGAACGTGATCTAATATTTTATCATCAAAGAAATGTAACTTTATATAAGGGAATATTGACCCACCTTTAAAATGCCCTACTTTTCATCGATAAATTACTTTAATCAGACAATCTGTACGAAAACTGGGCTCAATACATCAACTCATATCTTGAAGTAGATTTCGCATGGTTTAAAGCACACTGCCCTGCAATATTGTCCAGCAAGTATCATTAATTCGCGTACCTTCTGTGTATGCCAAATACCTAATAAAGTAAAATGCCCTTTGGGAAAACAATGTTTGTAATATCGACAAATTTTTAAGCATTCACATTTTTACATTTCTTAACGAACCTTGAAAAGTGTACCTACTGGTATAAGCGCTAATAAGCAGGTAATACTACTTTTCACTCTCACATATAGAATATGGAAGAATTGCACGAAACATTAGCACATTTAACTAACATGGTAAACCTGCTGTGACTAAAATTATTTTTCAGAGCCATTTTGAGAAAGTACTACATGAATCATGGCTAAAAAATAACGATAAAACAAAAATATCTCCGACATTTTTGGTTTTTACAAAATCTCCATAAAATAGGTGATTTTCTTTTACCGCAGTCATAATAAACATCTGAAAATGAAGTAAGGGCTGGACGAAAATACAAGGAAAAAAACTCAATAATTAATTGCGGCAATTTTACAGTTTAAAATGCAGAAAGAATTAATTTTACGTTTTTGAGAATCTCAGTACTCGCACTAACTATATTATATACCTTATTTTTACCAGTGATAAAACTGTTTTTTCTGGTATTCGCAAACCTATTATACGTATTTTTTTCACTTAACAAAATTTAGATGGAAGAGTATTTCCTGATGCACCCAACATTTCATTTTATGCTAAATTAGTGCTCATCTGTTTTACAACCGTAGGTTTACATCCATGGCGGTCTCCTCTCATCAGTTTAAATTAATCATGGTCTCCTGCACGACTGCTTTTAAAAACTTCATGAAAACTGGCGCCGGACGGACGTCAACTGGCTGGACAACGAAAACATTTCAAAATGTTTTACTGGCTGTACATGATGCTATTTACCTAGTATTAATAATAATTAAATAAGTACTGTGTCTAAAGAAATTCTTTCTACTTTATAAAGGCCAACACATCAAAAAATTATAAACGCCAGTCACATCGATGCTCCCAAAAGTCCAATTTTTAAATTCCAGAAAAGATTTTTGACTAACTTGTGGGATATGTGTTCTTCGAAAACTATAACTAGTTCAGCCAAAGGGTTTATTACCCAGTAAGACCTTATGAACTTAGTTGAAACTCCCAAGCACTTTGTTTGGTGATGCAGGACACAGAACACTTGGCTGATGACGACTAATAAGCCATAAATGGCCATTCCGGTCTCCCTTGTCTTTGTCTGTTCCAAATTATCAATATATGCTACACGTCGCTATGCGACCTCCTGTGAGGGCTCTAGTCTGAGTTCCAGGGCACAACGGAACGTAAATGTTCCTTAAGCAGATCGGTGAGCCGCACACTATCATATATATATATATATATATATAGCACAAATATGTTGCTAAGAGTGCAACAGGCAAGACGCAGACAGCTGTTTCACGGTCATTACCGATCATCAGTACATCATATGCCTTGTGCAGTGAGGTACATAAACAAGCCAAACAAGTGCGTAACACTCACTAATGTGGTAAGGATCTCACTCGATCCCATTTGTCCGCCCGCCAGTTACCTACCGGCGATAAACGAACGTTGTGTCATACGACACATACCATATATATAGCACAAATATGTTGCTAAGAGTGCAACAGGCAAGACGCAGACAGCTGTTTCACGGTCATTACCGATCATCAGTACATCATATGCCTTGTGCGGTGAGGTACATAAACAAACAAACAAGTGCGTAACACTCACTAATGTGGTAAGGATCTCACTCGATCCCATTTGTCCGCCCGCCAGTTACCTACCGGCGATAAACGAACGTTGTGTCATACGACACATTATATATATATATATATATATATATAAATATATATATATTGCAGAAAGGCTCGTCGGAAAATGAAGTTTTACTCGTTACCTTTCAAGTTGGTCACACTAACCCATCGTCAAATGAAATAAAATAGTCCGACGACCAGTTTGTGCTACAAGGCAGACAAGGAGAGACAATCAACTGATGCGAGATAGGTGGGTACATAATTGCGGTACAATTTATGCGGGGTTAGGATTGGAAATTGTTAGGGGTCCCTGTGTCGAACGGGAAGGCGGTTGGTGATTAAATGCGTCTACAGTCGGTGGACATAGGTTAGTGCGCCGATATTGGAGGTGCTAAGAGTTTCAGCTGTAGTTCGACGTGCCTGGGGGAAGGGATGGAGAGACAGTGAGATTCTACATCGTCCAGCCGAGATTAACGGCCGCTGTAAGGTTTCGGGCGCATGTCAGTGAGCCGGGAACGTGCGCCTTCGTAATAATAAACCAGATCGACATAGCGGTTAATGCTGGTTGTGCTAGAGTGTCAGGCCTCGAGGAATTCACGCGCCTCTTCAGTGTGAGCCATTGCAACCACTTCGGTTCCGTCCCAATTGAAGTGATGGTCAATCTCAAGTGCGTGCGCAAACACGCGTGACGTAGTGTCACGTCGGGCGGATTGCTAGTATAGGTTCGTTTATCCGCGTCCCAAGGCGTCAGTCAGTATGACCAATATAAGCACACCAGCGGGTAGCACATGGAATACGGTAGATGGCATTAGTTTGCTGCCCTTTGGGTATGGGGTCTTGTACACGGGTTAGTGTTGCGCGCAAGGACGATGCCGGTTTGTGCACAAAGGAGATGAGAAACCGGTTTGATTTTCGAGCCATCGCTTGAAAGTTGCAATGAAGTCTTCCTATTTGCCATTTTATGCACAAAATTGGATCAATCTGCAGCAAATGTTTGAAAATTTAATCAAAACTATTGGCCTTATAATCAAACGATTGACTGTTTCTGCGGTTTTTTAAAAGTCACCTTCATTTGCATCTTCTGGTACATTCGACGATCGCCGGGTAGGCCTTCTTCAAGAGCCACAAGAGCACATTAGTTATGCAGCGAGAATTGACACCACGCTGACTGCAATCTTCGTGCATTACAAAAACTAATTTCTTTCACCAAATAAAAACAAACGGTGGCAAAATCAGCTCATTTACCTCTAACGCTTTTTCAAGTAAAACTTATCCATTGCGCAACCACTAAAACCTTCTTAAAATGAATACTTTCTGATTTTTTAGTATAGAACAAATGGTAATTTAGAACAACCGGGATTAGGTTTTGAAAACACAATGTTTTGGCTTTTACCTCTGCAAAGCATAACGTACAGATGTGATAAGATAGATAGTTGATAGAAAGCTAAAATTCGGAAGTGTATAAAGGTGCATAAGAAGTAGGTCGCTTAACTTTTCTCCAATAACAGACACAATGCCTCGGGTGTCATTTAGAATTTTCTCCCTTTTAGGTAAACACTTCCTGGCAAAAAACCATTAAGCGAACAGAGCATGAGGATTCTATAAAACCAAATAGAGGATGTTAACGTTTTATGGATTGTTCAAGTGAAATGCTTATGCTAGCAGATTATGACCGTTATTATCCAAAATGATTCACAGTAGCCAATGTAAGTGTACTTTTAATTTATCTATGAAATGTCAACATGAATTTTAAATTAAGAAATTATATATTTCAAGGGCGATATAATCCTGGAGTTGACATATTTTATCAAGGCCCAGTGCACATGCAATAAGTGTTTTAACACTGCACAGAACACCTTGCAATCTTTCTAGTTGTAACCATTAATCTCTATGCTTTTTAAACGCTGACCCAATGCGTGAATCCTTTCGCATTCTTTGCTCTCAGATTCCGCAATGAAAACGGGTCATTTGTAAAACAGGACTAACAAAATGCAAAATTTATGTTAAATTATTAACAAAACATATACATAACCTGACCCAACGCTTTGTTCCCAAGAAAATTATTTAAGAAATCAGCATGTGCGTTTTAGTAATACGCTGATTTTTTACGTAAATCGTACCGGATATCTTGAATGTAGCATCACTACCATTTTACGCAAATAGATTGCACTAAGTACAGTTAAAATCGAAAGATTGGTAATCAATATATGCTACTGTTATCTAACGCATTCTCGTTTTCCTTGAGAAGTTTACACTTGTTACATTTGTCACCACACTGACCACTCGGGTAATAAATAGAAACCAAGACAGGTGTTCCCCTGATATTCACTGAGTAACCTAGCGCTCACCGCGTGTTTTCTGGTGAATACTCAAAGCTTGCGATTTCAAACTTTTAAGCTCTTCAGAAATCATTCATTAATTTGGAGTAAATCAGTCGAAATAAGGCTTCATGGGCCTGTTTTTATTACCAAAACAGTTTTTAAAAATACCCCTAAGGAAATAAAATTATTTAAATTGTACTCGATGGAAAATTCTAAAGCATCAAAGTTAACATAAATTCAAAAATTAAAAAATGGGCTTTTCGACAGAAGTGTAGGTGTCAGCAGAAAAACGCATCTGTAAACGACTATTTTAAGAGCTACACGTAAACATTAGAACCATACGAAGATGTGTCTGTTGTTTCTAAAGGTAAAGTATTCATTAAGAATAAGGTTGTTCCCTTTTTGGTCAGATTTCAAAGTTACCATCTGATAATTGGTAATATAATAGAAATAATAACTTTCTTTTGGCTTTAAGTTTATACCGCATAATTATCAGTGAACTAGTAGATTGCTCATCTTAAATAATAATACGTTTTAAACCTATCCAATAGAGGAGTTTAGACATATTTGTTGAGCATCCTTCAATAAACCGCGTTTACAGATGGACGCATCTCAGTTTCTCACGGTTAATACTTAAAAGCGCAGCGTTTTAAGTGAATGAATTGATTACCTAAAATTATCAGCCAGAGGCCACCTGAAGGACAAATTCAATAAAAACGTTGCTTCACTATCCCAAATAATCGCCGTCAAGTTTTCACAAGTGGATCAAAGGAATACAGTTCTCAAAATTTAAGCATAAGCAAAGGTTTCGTCCCCAGTTAATGGGTAAATGTGATAGGGGATACTTTGATGTCATGATTTTAAACTAAGGCTTAAATAATGACGTTTTTGGGGTCTAGTTAAAACTACTCTCATAACATGCCTTTGAAAAGCTCCTTAAGGTAGAAGTAAACCGAAAAATCTAAAAATATCAGTCATAAAGCTAGATTAAATCCATCATGTTTACCGAAGTCTGCATTAAATAAGAGGCACTGCTTTTAGCGATTAATTGTGGTATCTGCAGGAAAGGACACTGTCTCATCAGGCAGAAAAAATTATACCAGAAGGTACTTATTGGCCATAGTTTGTAAAAGAAATTAAATTAGGAGTCTATGTTGAAACAAAACATTCCGAGAGTAATAAAGGAACGTCAGCGTTATTCTGTACTAATCGGCCTAAATGACATTGACATTTATTTAACCCAAGTAATCCGAAAATGATATCCGCTAAATAGTTTACTTTTATATAATGGCGAATTAACCAAAAACAGCATTTATCAATAAATGTAAATATGTTTCCGTAGCCAAAATACTGATTAAATTATCCCTGTTCTTTTAATTAATATGGCAGTTGCCTTCATAGGAAGCGAAAACAACTTTCTTGCCGTGTAATACCCTGTCTGGAAAGCACTTGATCTTTGGAAAGTCAAGTGACGAAGTTCAGTAAAGAATGATCGCAAATCTAAAAAAACTTGATTTTTATTCTTTCTTAAAACTCCAAAAACTTGTCTGATTAAAGGAAAACTGTGGACAGTAAACGGATAAGTAAGAGTTAACCAATAGCTAAACCATTGAGGCTTGACCGTTAAAACTCAGCGATGAAACGTTTACACAATTAAAAGTACTATTTTGCCGTATATGGCCTTGTCAAACTATGCCTTTAAAACCACGTAGCTGTCCGTGCCAGCCAAGCAAAACATTGTTCAAAGGAGACTAAAAAATTGATTTTAAAGTGTACACCTGTCAGCATGTGTAATATAATTTGATATTCTACTTCGAGCTCTTAGGTTAGAGACATTACTTAGTTTGGATCTCTAACCAACGTAGTTACAGTTCCCTACCACTGCGCATTGTAATCATTGGGTCTATCTAAATACGAAACTATAATGCCAAATTTATAGTAGCGCCACCCGTTCTTTTTATCTACTTTACACTTTATTTGATTTTTAGCTTAAACAGGCTACTTGGGATATCGTTTGATATATCCCTTGTTGAAAAAAAATAATATCAAAGAACAATATTTTAGGTTTTGAATAATGCTGAAGGTACTTGTCAATGCTCATTAATTGCACGAAAAAAGGCTAAATAGTAGCCAAGGGATGTTTGCAGAGTACACTCATCCAATTTTAATACAATAAGACAACTTTCTGCGGGCATGAACTGTTTTCGGAGCAGCGTTGTTGTGAGCTGAATACAACAGCATCTTCAAACACAATACAGTCTCCATGCGGAGAAAAGAAACGTGAATAAGCTCAGATGAATTCCGCATCCACACTCAACAATGGTACCGTGTGCCAATATCTCTGATTCAAGTAGCGTCTCTGTACCTTATAACAGAGACAACAATCCGCACAAACGATGGCAGTAAAGACGCCGGTCGTGAACAGTAGAGAAAAGAAAATCCAAAGAAGAGGACTCCAAAGGACAGATGGACGACGGACAAAGGGATCTAAAATTTGAGAGCACAAAACACAGCTCAACTTTTCAAATCACTACCTGTCAAGGTTTCTTTTAATAAGAAGAAAAACTAAACATGGTATTCTGGAAATTTCTTCTAGTGAAATTTGACACGCTATCTGTTTATCCAAAACACGTATGTATTTTGCAAGTGTGTAGTATCGACTCGTAGCCTTCCCTGAACACCGGTCCTATTTCATTTCTGCATTCTTCCCTAAATTCTGTTTTTGCCGGCCCGAAACCACACGCACACATGGTTTAGTTTACCATGTAAATGAGTTGCGCACAGTTAGTAGTGGATGAATGTCTCCAACTGCTACATGCCTTCTAAGAACCGTCAGTCAACTTGCCTCCGAATAGGAGACGAATATCGATTTACAAACGGGCAGCTGACTGGATTTGGAGACTGTTCCTACTCGCATTAATAAATGCGAGTGCGCGAGTGCGATATGACGCCATAAAAGTTGGATAGGTAGTTAGTGAAGTACGCAAAACAACTTGATCTATGCCACTATTTGAATTTTTTCTAAAAAGGACGAAGCTCTGAGGAATGTCATAGTATTAAAAAAATATCATCATTTAACTGTAGTGTCATTTGGTAAAGAAAGAATTCTTTTATCTGTTAAAGAACCCATTAAAATTTTACCTCATAAAATTAGGGAAGAGTTACTTTAAAAAGTTAACTTGCCTAATTTACTAACGACTGAAACCACTGGCGGAAGTAAACCATCATTTTTCTCGATTCTAGGGCGCAATAAAGCTGCATTCAGGTTTAAAGAAGAGCGTTCATGAACTATACAAAAATGAGCAATTCAGTCATCTGTAAGGTCGATTTGTTGAAGGCCTCATACGCGACGAGCATCCTGAAAAGTCCTTGTATATCACGGACATGTTATAAATCTCTTCACTTAATTCTCCACCTGGCATAAATAATTTCTAATCTAAATTATTTGCATGATTACGTTAGCGCTCAGGATGCATTATTCCCTATCATTGGCAGTAACTTTTGACCGATCCGAGGTCTGAGAGTTGTTCCCCTCAAAGAATTTCCTCGGGAGCATTTTCACCCTACAGAAAACTCTTTGAAGTCCATTTCAAAATTGCAAATATCCAGTAAAGAAAAAGAAGAGACGATCACTGGTGGATGGTAGTTTTTGACCTGACGTTTCGGATTCTCTCTCGATCCCACCGTCAGAGACAGTTGCAGAAAAGGTTACTTGAGGCACAAGTTGCGCAGTTTTTATAGGGCGTGGTTGCCAGACAAGCACAGGCCTACGATCGCTGGGAGTCCTCATGTTCATCGCAGGGGTTCGTAGTTGATGCGATGATTGCTTCTTGGTCCTTACCCGAGTCGTAAGAGGCCGTGATTTCATGACCTTTGTCGATTCCTGACGTGGCAATTACTCGGCAATTTGGCTCGCTGTCACCGGGACTACTGGTCACACGAATCCTCTCCGCGTGTCTAGAAATTTTGCCAAGACAAAATCGCAACACAGAATATGGAGCCGCGAGATCATTGCGCTTAGTTATCGACTCTGGGCCAGAGAACCATGACTCAGGCAGTTCATGGCTCACGCAGTTGTCGGCCCTTGCGAGAATTTCAGCCTCATTTAACTTGAAGGTGGGACCGGCTCCAGTCACATGAGCCGCGATTTGAGAGTATGTGTTTCCTCCTCACTGCTGCCACGTGCTCAGCCATTCGCGTGCGGAGTAGTCTATCAGTTTCTCCGACATAGCTGCTTTATTCGCAACTGCACCAGATTCAGTAAACAACTTCAGACGGTTCTTGCCACGGTAGCGGGTCTTTTGGCCTCATTATTTGGTGCTGATAGTTGCGTCTGGTCGGTGTGCAACTCCAACTCCGAGTACTGTGAGAAGGCGGCTAAGGGCTTCCGCGACGTTCTTCACGTACGAAAGCGCTCACCAAAATGTGGGTTTTGTGCGGTTTGGTCTCTCACCTTCGTTGGGCATGCAACTGTTGACAAAGATCCGCGGGTAGCCATTTGCTCTGAGCACCCTCCAAGGTATTGCAACTAGGCAACCGAAAAACTAAAGTATTCAGGAAAGCGACAAATACAGCGCCAGTACTGAGCTTCAGCAGCAACCACTCAATCAGTCACAAACGCAGTTGTGTACGGGTAATAGATCAGCATGTTGCGACCCACTGCAGTGAAACAGAAGGCAAGGTTTCCTAAATTCAATACCTTGGAGGGGGCTAAGAGCAAACGGATACACGCGGAACTTTGTCAACAGTTGCATGCGCAGCCAAGGCGAGAGACCAAACCGCACCAGCCCCAAATTTTGGCAAGCGCTACCGTACGTGAAGAACGTCACGAAAGCCCTTAGCCGCCTTCTCACAGCACACGGAATTGGAGTTGCACACCGACCAGACCCAATTATCAGGCACCAAATAATGAGGCCAAAAGACCCGCTACCATGGCAAGAACCGTCTGAAGTCGTTTACTGAAGCTGGTGCAGTTGCGAATATCGCAACTACGTCGGAGAAACTGAGAGACTACTCCACACGCGAATGGCTGAGCACGTGGCAGCAGTGAGGAGGAAACACACACTCTCAAATTGCGGCTCATGTGACGGGAGCCGGCCCCACCTTCAAGGTTAACGAGGCCAAAATTCTCACAAGGGCCGACAACCACGTGAGCCGTGAACTGCTTTCGTCATGGTTCTCTGGTCCACAGTTGATTAATAAGCGCAAGGATCTCGCGGCTCCATATTCTGTGTTGCAATTTTATCTGGGCAAAATTGCTAACCACGCGAGGAGGTTGTGGGTGAGCAGTAGTCCCGGTAACAGCGTGCCAAACTGCCGAGTAATTGTCACGTCAGAAATCGACAAAGGTCATGAAATCACGGCCTCTAACGACTCGGGTACGGACCAAGAAGCAACCATCGCATCAACTACGAACCCCAGCAACGAACACGAGGACTGCCAGCGATAGTAAGCCTATGGTGACCTGGTAACCACGCCCTATAAATACTGCACAACTTGTGCCCCAATTACCCTTTTCTGCTTCTGCCCCCTGATGATGGGTTTGAAAGATCACCCGAACGCCAGGCCAATATACAACATGTTCCGGTGATCACCTCTTCTTCTTTTGAGCTACTTCCTGGGACTTGCTTGCTCGCTGCTATTAGCAAACATCCAGTAATTTAAGTTCTAAAAATATTCCCCGTAGGTTCATTGTGGCGAACGCGCTCTCGATGGCTGGCCTATCACCTTATCTGCAGAAAAGAAAAACGTGTTCATAAGACTGCCCTTTTTAGGTGTTTGCAACCAGTGAACAAGCAAGACGACATCTGAAGACAGTCATCACGGGTGCGTCCCGCGCAGTAAACCGACTGGTATCCTTTACGAACTCTCCCCCCTACGTGTGGGAGGTAAAGTCCGACTTCCGTTGAAGGCCATCACAATTTGTATTATCTCATTCACTTACTTCTGTGGAGCAATATAAATTTGCCGTACAACGAGGCGTCGGGAAAAGAGGGTACGTAAACACATACCTGCATGGTTAGGTAAAGGTGCAACTAGATCAATTTCAAGTTATATTCTCGCCCAGCTAGTTGATAATAACCACCACTTTGCTGCTAAAGAATTTGGCTGCAAATTTTATTCCTTTACGCAAAGTCGTCAACCATTTTAACGCTATAAACGATATGAGAACAGAACTAAAGAAGGTGGTAGTTTCTAAAATCTTAAGTTGGTTTCTGGGATTACTAGGCTCTGCAGTGCCTAGTTAAGTAGTAGGAAGTTTTTTTCAGAAATTTTACGCAACTTTATGCCTTCGAATAAATTTTATAAGAAACAGGAACAAAAGTATTCTTTCTTGTAATCTTTTGATTGAAAATTATACCATCTTCAAAATTTATGTTTGAATAAGGGCTATCATTCGGTTTCAAAAACGTCTCTTATTACGAAATTCTTAAAAACATGAAATGTTCATGCACGTAGCATTGCCTGTCTATTATCTAACATATTCCGCATCCATTATAAAATTTCAGGAGCCCTATATGACATCTCCCTTAAATTGTTGCGAAACATATGATTTTCTTTAGATGGAATATATGCGACATTTCATTTTCAAATCCTGAAAAGAAGGGTGAAAGCTAAGTTTATAGTACTTAAGTAGTCATTTTTACGCTACATTGTTGTGGGCGACCAAATAGATGTTCGTTTAAAAGTTGGTATCCTGACGCGACTGAACTATCTTAGGGTTTTTCTGCAAGATAATTGATATTAAAACATTACTCAAGTCAATTTTTCGAATTAAAAATACATCTCAGATGTTCCGTTAACATATTATTACATAGCGCATTTACTGTTTACTCCTATTGCAACTATTTTTAAGGACAAGTTAATTTACGCATCATAAATGCAAAACAAAGCAATTGCAAGGTTGAGAGTGTCTTCCGAATTCGCTTCTGTCTAAATAAATTTCATAAGTTTTAAAAATTACATCTGTTTCACTTTTCACTTGGTTTAAGAAAGTGGCAGTAATGCCATTCAAATAATTAACCTCAATATAAATATTTGATAGAAATGTTTACGTTCTGATGAAATATGCATATGTTACCTTAGTGGGGATGATATGTGATCGGGAAACGTAATAGAAATAGAATTTTAACAACGTTATATTTTTTACGTAATTGAATCCCCAATTCGAAGCAATCGTGAGACAATAATTCTTTATAAAATTTCCAAGCAGCTCTCTATGAGTTGCGCATATCAATATTAATTTACGAGTAAAACAAATATTTAACATCAGGCTTAAGGTTAAACTCAAACTGAAATCTTCCATTGCTTTTCTAGAAGTAAAAATAGGAAAGATCAGGCGAACAAATTAAGCGCAAAGGAACCTACGCAAAATGCACTGATGCTCCAAACGTAGGACTAATGGTCTTCCACTAGTCCAAGCCAATTGATGCCTGCAGTGAGTTTTCAGTAAAGAATACCAGTAAAAACTGCAATTTTGTCTTCCATCACAGAGGCTGTAGATGTGTTCTAGTTTGTCATTTGGTGGTGCGTTGACAATACATTCCGCGGGTAATCTTAGGAGAAGGATAAAGATGTCAGGATTAGCATATTTTGATAAAAAAGTAGCAACGTATGCCCTAAAGAGTTTATTATGTTGACCTTTTTTGCATAAATGAAGACAGTTTCTCATTTTTAAACATTACTAACGTCAAGTAATTGTAAATAGACAAATGAAAATTGGCTTTATAAACATTAGTCCAAAGTTAAATAGTGTTCGTTAAGAAAGATTGAAAATTTAAGTTTATCGTAAAACTTGAACCAATAATTTTATCGTCAGCACTGCATCCAAGCAAAACCTACCGCATTTGATTATTTTCGAATTCGGATGAGCATAAATTTGTTGTTGTTTCTACCACAGCCAGGAACCATATTTTGATAACTTCTTCCGTACGACATGATATATTTACATGAGTAGATGGACAGTAAAGCCGATCACCTAAATGAAAACCAGGTAAATAGTAGCTTTATTTATAACTGAAGCAAACTCAAATCGTATACACACCCAGAAACCTAGTACGGTATGTAAAATTGCCATTATACATTTGTGGATCTTAAAATACCCACATATCTTTAAAACCAAATAAGAATGCCACTAGCGAATTGACTCAAATGATATTATAAGTAAATCACACCTCGCTAAGTATATAAAAAGTCCTTGTGAAACGAAAACCACATCAAATAATTCATATATTATTGTTTGAAATTGCCATTAATTTCTTAATAATTCTAAGCCACTTTAAACTGCGTTCAAACACTAACACAAGCTGCTGCAGGATCAAATGAAAGAAGGGTGATCACCAAAGTACATTTGATCAGTATCTGTTGCAAAGTTTGACTCCTATTTTTGTTCATAAATGATTGAAAAAAATAGTAAACATTTGTTGAACAGTCGCAAAAAAGTCCACATAGCATAATATTGTGTATTTTATAAAGTATGACCCGCCTCTTGTTTTTATTTGGATGTTTATTAAAGATGCGCAAACTAACTTTCAGATCAAATGCAGTTAAAACCTAGTTTGTCTGTAGATTGCGCTTCGATAATTTCACGTTTAATAGAACCAAGTTAAGAGCACAATATAATTGTAAAATAGACAGATATTCTATTATGTTTTTTTATCATCCTGTCGTTTATTTGTCTATTTGAAAAAAAGAAATACAGTAGGCATTGTGTGTGACGTAAAAACGTAAACGTGCAAAACGCCTCTCTTTAAAGTTTGCATGTTATAATGTATTCAATTTACAGTACATATCAAATGAACATGCAGTTGCAAAACGAAGCAATGTACAAGATTCTCAATGGGTTCGCCTTACGAACCTAAAACATTTACCGAGTCGAAGTCAGTTTACTTAGAATAGGCATACAACCATATACGCAGCTTCCAGGATATATTGGCTTTTTTGCAGAAAAAGCATCTTTCAAGACAAATCAAGCTAACACTTTTTGTTCCCTTACATTTAAATATGTTTTTAATCAGATTGGATGTTAAATACGAATGACAAGCTATGATTTTGTTACAAAACTTAGCAAAGATTACTTAAAGAATAATCAAAACCAACCTAGAACGGCACATACGCACACACGCAGTTCCCGACCGTCTAAATTAATTTGAAGTAGATTAATCAGTGAAATTGTTTATAATGAGGGCACTAAACCACAATCAAAAGTTGTAATTATGACAGCTAACTGGCAGAATGGGTTTTTTAATCTCCGTTTTCGGTGGTTGTAACGGTAGTCTGCCTGAAAAAAACTCTTAGTTAGTGGATCGACTTTAGGTTTCTTCACAGACATGATAACACAAACCGATAGAATAATATTAAAAGTTCTCCAAAATGACACTGTTGCCCTAGGATTATCGAATTCATTAATATAAAGTGAAATGAAACAAAGCTTTGCACAATAAGAACTAGGACATTAACTGCACAATGCAGAAACTGCAGGTAACTAAAGTACAAAAAGGACTGTTTAGCAATTCATAGCACGCTGAATAGGTTTAAGAAATAGTGACCTATACGTTTTGAAAGATGTTTATCTCGAAAATATTGCATTCTTGGGTATTTTAACTCAAACCTCAAGAAAAATCTTAAAATTGTTGACTGAACTGCAGCACATTGGAATTTGTGAACCACATGTATGGGCCATATAAAGTAATTTATATATCCCAGCCATAATTTCTGAAAGGAAAAACGTCACGTGCAGAAGTTCCGTTTTTATAGCGAGAGCAGATAAAGGAATTAGGCTAACTTTTGAACTAAATGTTTTGATGACTAACTCTGGGAATTTTACCAAGCAACTGTCATTCCATGCGGCCTAGACAATTTTGCACTGATTTGTATCCATTTGTTAGAAATGTATTGAATTATCGATCAAAGGTTAAGAGCAGAGTCAAGTTTTTAAGTTTTATAAATCGCTGAACATCAGTGTCATTCATATATTATAAACAAAACGAGTAGCACTGAAAAGTAAAATACAACGGTTATCTAAAATACTATTTAGATGCTCTACGGGAGGAACCATGAAACGAGAAAGACCGGGTTTAAGTTTTTACACTTTGCTTATATAGAATCATCATGGTTGAACTCCTTATTCTGAGTACAAATTTCACAAGTAAACTGAACCTTTTCAAAACTACATACATTGGTATTTCATTGCAGATGATAAAAGGTGGTATAAACTACTGCCTGTGCTTATTATTTCAACGAAATTAAAAAATGAACATATAAATATATCCGGGGCACCACATAGTAGATATTCAATACAAAATTCATTAGGAATTTTCAGACTTTCAAGGTAACCAATCGATACGCAGGGAATAATTTTGGGTTTCCAGGAAGGGCACTTATTTCCGAGTTATAAAGTCCGTCCTGAAAGTAAGCTAACTCCAAACTCTTGACCTCTACGCGAAACTTCCCCTTAATCATAACCCTATATTAACGGTATTCTTAACCTTAACCTCCACCTCTCTGAAATTAATCGCTATGAAACTGTATAACAGCTGGGCTCATACTTCTATGCCTTACTAAAATTCACGGAAATTAACATACGAAGTTACTTGACGCAGCCATATTCCAGCAGGTCTACTTCAAATATGCGTTTAAATCTTCCAGGATTCTGACTGACGTTAACGGAATTCAGAACTGACGCTTTAGGTGAACCGACTAAAATTGAAACAGGGGATTTAACTGTTGTTTCCACAACCCGGAATGTAAAAATTTAGTTGTAAAATATAAGATGATTTTGATAATTATAAGGGAAATTTACGTTAGGTTTCATATATCGGCATCAACTATCGTAATTATGAGACAAATACCCGAAAGTGTGCCCAGACAAAATGTGTCAAGCTCCTTGCAGCTGCTTTATGCCTTTTATCATGTGTGACCAAAAGAATGGATGAACAGATTGAAATCCGTACTTTTCATATTTCTACTCACCAGCCATACGTGGCTCCTTAAATGTAAGTATTCTGGATCTCAGACAAGAACACAATGTCTAGACTTTTAATAAGTAACTGTATTACCACAATGTTAACTAAGTTGGTATTCAGATTATCCAGATTGAAACTATCTGGAAGGCCACAAGAGGGCAGCGTAAAAGAATTAGAATTGACTAGCCTGAAATATCCAGGTATAGGTATGCGCTATGGTGAACTAGTCTTCCTTGATACGCAATACCGACAAAATATTGGCAAAACACACGTTTGGGCTACACTGCAATCCTGTAAAACTTCATGTAAACTGCTTTACTCCAAGGTAGCGATTAATGTCTCCGAAAATTTGAAATCAACAACTGAAATTCAATTTAACCTGGTAGTGCAGAGATTCAAATTAAAATTGATAATCGAAAATTTTTAAACTAATCTGAGGACACATGAAAAGGCTGTATCATAAAAGGTTACTATCGTCCTAAGGTAAATTTTTGATATGCCACTTTAAGTGCCTCTTAGAAATACAGTCAAGGCATTAACATGTAATCGTAGAACTTTAAGTTCGAAACATTTTTCGCATCCAGAAATGCTTTGATACAGTCTTCCAAAGTCAAAAATTCACAAAGACAAGGCCGAATTTATAACTGACTGGAAGAAAATAATTCTCTTCATTTTCCACATATTATTATTGAAATGCAAGAGCTTTATACAGGTATGCCCTTTTTACAGACCATGGTTTAGATCTAAATTGTTTTTATGTTTAAGAGGCAACCCGTAGACCATTCTTCCCAAAGAGAATGCTGGCGTAATGATGGAAACGCTAAATTTGACCTCGGATAGATATTAATTTCAGCAAGTATTTCATCAAATTTTGCTGTAAGAACCATTCAATGCAAATTCCTGTGTTCATATTTGCACGTTTTATGTGTATGTACTTCAGCTCTTCACGAAATCTCAACTTGGCTATTTTAGAAGGGCAGTTAGCTCTAGTAACATTGACTGACAATTGTGCGCTGAAAGTCATTCTTTTACGCCGGCGTCGGTTAATTTTTCTGTTGACGCGTAACTAAGTTTACATTTCCGATATTGTTTGCTCTATTTTAATTGTTTACACATATTTAGGACAACTAGGTGAAGCAGAATATAATTCCTTCATTTAATTTGCATCATTATTCATTGAATACTTAGATATAAATTCGTTGCCTGAGTAGGTGATCAAGTTTTAATTTATGCTTTATTGTTTAAACGCAAAATTCTCTCCTTAAACTTCAAAATTGTGGTAAAATATTTTGCAACTAGCTTATTTGGCAAGATAGCAATATGCAACCCAACTCAGGGAATACAGGATATGCCAGCAGGTAATACGAGACCGGTGGTAGTAGGCGTTAAATGCGTTGGGTTAAATGACCAAAAGGAGAGCACAAACCGAATGCTAACTTTATCCATTGTTTTCTTTAGGGTGAGCATTAGTTTCTGGGTTAGTGGGGTTACATATATATATATATATCGTGCAGCTGGTGAGGTCCGGTGGCTTTACGTCACGCCGACTAATATGCGCTATGTCATTCCCAGCTGAACTGACCCCCTTTTTACGGACACTTGACGTGAGCAAGAATGAGACCGGCCCTCTGGGATATTTCACTACCACAGTAAAACTAATGTGTTTTGAAACTTCTACTGTGAACCAATTGTCGCGCCTGAAAAGTTACCATTTGACCCGATAGTTCGGTCTTCCTACGACCAGTGAAACATATTATCTGATCCTATTAACCCGGTAACGAATGCTAACCCTAAAGAGCACAACACATGGAGAAAGGGTTAGCGTTGTATGTTATACGGTCACGTATTACACGCTAACGTGTTCTTTGTTCCCTGAGTTGGGTTGCATATTGTTATCTTGAGGCTTAATGTTTTTAAATAAACGTCTAAAACTTGTGAAAATGAAATATTAAAACAAATTGGACTAAGTACAATGATGAGTGAAATTTACAGCTTTTCAAATGTATTCAACTTGTGTCATTTCTGAAAAATAAAATCAATGAAAAACAAAATTTTTCCGAGGAGGTTATAAAGTTTGACTTACCTTCACTACATGTAACCTCCGTGTTATCATCCGGTGAAATAAATCTCGGTTTGCAGCCATTTGTCTCGTCGAGTACACAAGTAACATTGTCAATTATTTGGCATGGGCGAGTTTTCGCACAGGCGGACATGTCTGAGCATATGCACATAGTTATTTGTATTATATAGCCAAAGAAAATTAACAGAAAGGGAATTCTTAGAGAGTGTGATTGAATGGATAGTTTATTTTTGTGCGTTTTTTTAAACATCAGCCTTGATCTATCCCCTCGAAAGTAAATTAGACGTAAAACATTCCTTCCTATGATAGAACTTATTCTAAACGCATGCAATAGAAAGATAATTTCCTTTATAGTTCAACTGCTGTTCACGGAGCATACCACAGCGTCCAAAACAGCTCCGAGAAACACATTCTTTCCCTGATTGGCCAACCGTTTATTGGCTTGGTTGCCGGCCGTTGAATAATTAAAAAAGAACACTTTTATTGGCCACATCGAAAGGAAAAGCATATAAAAGGGGCTATGATAGACAGTTTAACATTTTTCAAATGATATTGCATAAATAGTCGCGCAGTTAGAAATCAGCATCTTGATAAAACTAACCCTCTTTTATATAGTTTGCTTTTGGTGTCCGATATATATATTTATCGACCTTTCACACAGCAATGCTTAACTGATAAAGGCTTTTCCATCTACTGAATTATTTTAAATTCAAGAGATACACGTTGTGTTTTGCAACAAATGTGTGAGAAAGAAAGAGCTGAATTATCCATCTGACCTTTCTATCCCGGCGTGCATATTTATCTCGTGGAGCATGATAATATGATCAATTTAGCCGAAACCTAAAGAATTATATCAGCAAAAAGCCCGGAAAAACTGATTAACATCAAAACAATAGTCGGGTCTACTGCAAATTCTAAATATTTAATCAGATAACAACTAATTGCAAGTCGTGGTCACATACGAATTCGAACTATCCTATCTTAAGCTACGGGATGACGCGTTTTTCGCCATAAACAAATGCCATGCAAAATAAGATATATGCGATAGTCTCTTCTTACTTCGCATAAAGTACGCAATCTATTTTGTCAAAATTGCAGGCATGATGAATTACGTCAAGAATGCAACGTATATATTTATTAATTAAACAAGCAAAGAATGTGCGAATTTGTAGTTGGAGAAATTGGAGCATGGCAAAGATAAGGAAACAATATTTAAAATAGGTAGAAGTTACCAAATTGCTTACATTTTCCAAGCACATGGTCAGTAAAGTGGGCGTTATTTCAGTTGAGGACCTCAAAAAGTCATTGAATATATAGTGGCTAGTTTATGATGTTAAATTATCACAAGGTGTTTTAGGAACTATCAGATGCAAGCCCTTGTGTGCGTTTCATTCTAAAATCCATAAACTGCGAATTTTAAACTTACAGGAAGTATATTAGTTCATTTAAAAATTTCAACTCTTTAAAATGGCAGAATATTGCAAAAACTCGCTAAATCACTTTAATCGCTAAATTTAAAAAGAATATTCAATTCAAATCGTAAGCATACCATTTTGCGCATACTAAAAAGATTTCCTTACGATGACCATTTGACGAATGTATGATATTGGATTACAGTTAATGTCACATCTTCCTTGAAATACCTGTGAAAAGCTCACGAATTTCAGCGTTTTCCAGCAATTGGCCATAAATTTAGATTCAGTTCTCTATAATTATCAAAATCTTCAAAAGCAGATTTCTTTTAAAATTACCAAAGTAGGGTTTTCGGATATTCTTTCGAATGCAGATGGCCATTTGTGTCATATTTATAGATTCACCCAAAACATGAAAGCTGATTGCCGAGAAACATGAACGTTACAACAAAATTCAGCGATTAATATGCCTATCATCAATTGAACAACTTTCTATATTAAAATACCTCATAAAAATGCGATTAAAATAGATATTAAACTGACGAATATATGCGCAATTTACCTTTTTCCTAGGTTAAATCAAAGTAAAAAGGTGGACGTTTAACCGTTTTTGACTTCCTTGAAAATAAGTTATGCATGTTTTTGCTAGAAAGGAAGAACGCACATTTCGCTTTATATTGGACCGTTTTTAGTTGTATTTTTTTTACTTAAATGCCTCTTTTAAAGATTACAAGTGCACAAAAGCGTGGCTGAATATATAATAAGATTTTGCGTTTCTTATCGCACGTTAGCCATTTAACAAAGATTATTTTAGCCATCTCCTTCTACAATATATTGTACACATTTTGTGTAGGATTTTCACATTCGACGTTGTTAAACAAAATATTGTTTAACAATTTTCATGGAAAAACGTCAGAGATTAACAGAAAATATTTTTCAGCTGACTTTATTTCCTGCTTCTGTGAAACAATGTCATTCCATACACTCGCCTTCATCTGATTTTAATTTAATAAAGATCATATTTTCCCAGTTACATAAGGTATTTATTTGAAACCACTCTTGCTTATACCAATGGTAAATTAAATCAAAGTGCACAAAGACGAGAGGTTCTGTTCTGTGGTAGTAAATAGCTTAGACAATTTGGTGGATATCCAGCAACTTTCTATTTCACCATAATCCTACCAACTTCCCTTCAATATACAAGACTGAAAACAGTGTTCTTTAGTATAAAAGGCTTTCTGAGCATAAAATCCCCTCAAAAGCAGAATATCAAGATAAAATTGACGCTTAACTACTAGTTCAAAGTTCGGTCACACATTGCACGAGTTAAGTCATCTCCAGTCGAGAAACGTTTGCAAGTATGAGTGAGTCCTTCATACGGAATAGTATCCTGCGTATAACGTACAATATATGGTCTGCATCCACTGCACGATTGTGTGCTCTATATGGCGTCAACTTAATTGCGAACACACCTGCAAGAATTTCCTTTTGCGAAAGTATATAACATGTATTTTTGTAGTTCTAAGTCAAAACGTAGCTACATGTCGTGTGCAAAACAATTCGGGAATAAAGAGTTTTTTTAGCCAAATTATACAACTTCTTCATATATAAAATTGAAAAGTTCGCAATTTTTTTTTATAAAGGTGAACGTTTGTGCATGTCTCATTTAAAACGCACAGTAAACTCACTGGGGAGATTTCACACAACATACATAGGCAATGTTCAAAATGCATTGGATTTTAGGTGACCAGAACGAAGCCCATAAAAAGGCTGGTATCCTGTCGTCACTGAAAATACAGCACAAGAATATTACAACTCCATCAACTGAATCCTTTCTAATTGAAAGCAAATTACAGAACAATTCAGTTAAAATGTAAGGACTTGATATAAATTGGAATAACGTATACTTTACTAACCAAACCCTAGTAAATGGAGCCTCTGGACGAAAATTAGAAGAAAACGCAAACGAGACATGCAGTGGATAAATCTACAGGTCAACAGATTTGTTATTTCTTGCCTAATAAACGTTCCTACTTGTAAACTTATTTTAAGAACAAAACTAGTTTTTTAAGTCTGCAAAATTACGTTATCAGAGCAATGTAAGACGAATAAGGTGTTTCATTTAAACTATCTCAAAGGAAAGGATTTTTTCTGCCTTCAAAAAGGTCAATGCCTGGGCATATGACTAAAATAGGTGAATTAAGAACACGAATTTACGGAGATTTTAGCCAATTGAAAGATAAGTGTCTAAAGATATTAAAATAAGCATTTGCTTACTGGTCAAAATAAGATACAGAATAATTTATAAAAAGAGGCGATCACGGGAACAGGGTACTTCTTGACCTGACGTTTTGGATGCTGTCTCGAACCAATCATCCAATTCAGGTGCAGAAACGGGTCCACTCACCGGATTTATTTCTTTGTTCACCGGGGCTTTTGAACTCTTACGGTCGCCATTGTCCGAAGTAAAAGCGACAAATCAAGCAACAGGTATAGGGGCAGGGGCAATCAATCACCAAAGCGCCAGTTCACAGGCGAGTGCGCAGTGCTCTGTACGCTGGTGCCTGAACGACCTGGAAACCAACTAAGTCCTCATCTGAGGCTCGAGTTTCAGCCAATTCGCGGCTTGGCTTGCTTCTGGTGTGGGCGATTATCTCGGGATCCGTTTCACAGGTATAGGCAGGCATTAACGATAATCCGCTAGGGGAATAACGATGTGATTCCAGCAAATGCACAGTCTTTTTCTTCTTCTGTACTTATAAATACTTTTGGAATGCGAACATTTGTTAAAGTTTATAACACAGATTATCCAAGCATTCGGTTTGCTACAGCTAACTGCAAGTCAGATTTAAAAAATCAGGCACTTAGCGAGAATATGCATATGCTTGTCTGCATTCGCTTCAAAGAAGTTCAAAATATGCAGAATTGATAGTTCTCAATTGTTTATCAAACTAAATATAAGCCGTTTCCACTTACATTGAAAAACACGCACCATTGAATCCAGGTCTGTTATTTGATTTCTCAAGGATGAATCAAGGATATTTAAATTCTGCAATGTTTATCACAACTTAATGCCATCATCTATAAATAAAATATTTGGATTGTTTTAGATGAGCAACGGCACCCATATAAAAATAAGAAAACAAGTTCGGCAAACGTAGGCTTTTAAGTATTCATCCTCATGACTGTACAGTAATATAAGTGGGGTGTAGTAGCCAAATTTTAAACAGCCAATGAACGGGAGAAAGTGAAGGTCGTCGAGATGTCGGGGCTATAGTCATTGTCTGTCAGGGTCTTAGGGAGGAATGGGGAGGGGGTTGGTGAGGGGGAAAGATGGGGAGGAGGAAGAAAGTGTCGGGCAATGAGCTATGCCGCTGTTTTGTCACTGTAACGTGACGTGGCAGAAGTCGTGAACAAATATGCTGGCTTCATTTCGGCCAAGAGGAGTCTGCGTGGCTGTATGAACGCTTTATACGAGCACAAGGTTAGGCTGGCTTAGCCTGTCTCTGCTGCCGCAAGTCTGCGCCAACGCCGGAATTTGTAGTTCCTCCTCGTTAAACAACGCCAAACCTCTTCAATGTACACCTTCGCCTTCGTGTAGGGCAGGCGATATTGGTCGAACGACCAGGTGCGACCAGGATGTGAGAGCACAAACCAGCCTGGTTGAATCAAGGCACAGAAAAGTCCATCTCTAGTGCAAGTGCGGCTTACTTCGTCCGCGTCGGGCACGGAGCAGACGTCAACCAAGCACTTCAAGTTCTTGTGGCAGTGACGGCAGAAATAGTGGCTACAGGGTTAGCCAACCCAAAAGGCCCGAAGACTCGCCTGCGAAATATGATCCCACCGGGTTAAATCACATATCTTGCCATGTCGGGATACAAGGAGGAAAAAATACATTAAACCTTAACTGAAATTATGAAATGTGTTATCGACTAGGAAAGAATACCATAGTAGGGTTATGATTGTGATCGTGGTGGGGCACAATCCCATGATAGGTTTGACAAGGCAGGATACCGGCTTTTGAATGCGCGTCATTTCGGCATCCTGAAAAGCTGCATTTTTACAAAAATATTACCTAACTAGTATGCATTTTCTCTACTTAATTTTCGATGCCTTTATAAATTAGAGTAAACTTTTTAGAAAACATGTTCCAATATATGATTGCTTCTACTCATTTGATAGTGAATTGTGTCTTTAGATTTTTGTACTCAAATGTAAGCTACCTTTCAATTTTAAAATTTTCGATATTTTAACATCACGCAACGTCCATTAAAATCACATAAATCTGTTCGGTTGTTAATTTATTTAACGAAGCCCTCATAAAGTCTCCATTTCTGGCATGATTTTATGCGCATACATGTTATTTTCTTAATGACACAGGAATGTTTCTGGTGATGGGTTCGAGTTGAAATCTGAAACATCAGGCGAATAAATTTCTCATCCCAACGATTGCATCTACTTCTTTTCATGTAGGATATTCTTTACACAGAAAGTGCAAAGTTTAGTAGATCAAACACCCAAGGCAACGGCAAATTGGGCTTAAAATTGTTCAGAAATTTGAACACTTCAAAACTTAAGTATACATTTCCCTTGAAAATAAAATTCAAAGAAGAGGTTATTTTCTATCCAATGACTACAAAAAAGAATAATTTTGCTTGCGTTTTCTATAAAATCTATAAATGTAAAAGGAAAACGAAAATCAATAGAAAAAACGCAGGCAGCCCGAAAATGTGTGCCTTCCAAAGGCCGGAGTCCTGGCTTGTTTCAAATATAGTGGGATTATGCTCCAAAGTAATGAATATGACAATCCTACTCAGTTTATCCTCCCTGATCAAAAATTCATTTTAGACTTTGAGTAAACCTTTCAGGTGATCTGCTACTGACTGAAGCTCTGCATAAAATACATCTTCTGACACTTTCTCGGCAATGGGTCAGAAATAAGACACCGTCCGTTATTTAATCGTTCGTTAGCGCGACTCGTTAGGATAAACCAGTATAAAACGTTAAGTGCCATGAGTCCTGCAGACCGTGTCAGTCGCACGCGATCAAACTGCCGTCCTCCGAAACACTCCCACAGCTTGCGGACAGCCAAACCCTAAACGCAGATGAAGCGGTAGATCGGGCTCAAAATTATTCCAACATTGGAAACTTTTTGAAACTTGAAGATAACTATCTTTTGAAACCACAAATTGACGAAAAATTGATATACTCACCGATGTGTACAATATATAATATTTGAGAAAACTATAAAACTATCAAAAATATAAAATATATTAAAGAATTTACGAGGAAATTAAATATCAATAGAGAAAATGTAAACTACTTAACTGGTAATTTTTGCAAAATGCGGCTTTTAAAGGTATCCGTAAAACATGCATTCAAAAGCCGTTATCCTGGCATATCAGAAATATTATGGGTTTGGGCCGCAGGAGGTTCGACATTACAACAGCACTTAAGTAATTATTTATAATCGAAAACATATTTTAGAATTGCGATTAATATCTTATGAGATCGGTCATGAAATGTACTATTCACAGGTCCTACTGTGTTTCTTCTCACCAATATATGCTTATAAAGAAACTATTAATAGCTTTTAAATGATACAATAGGTTTATTCGAAGAAATTCCATGACGTGCAACTTAAGGAAAACCAGCCCACAGTGAATTTGAGTTAACGATTCATACAAATTATGATGTTGCACCAACTATCCGTAAATATTCTATTGAGGGGAAGGCCTATTATACTCAAGAAAACAATTTTTCAACGAGCACATTCTTAGCCAAGCTTCTATGTACAGTCCCCTGCGGGAAGAGGTTTGATGTTAATAGTGATCCTTAGGCTTGCCTCTAATTTTACGTTCATCATTTTAAAACAACGAGGAAATTCTCTAGCTAAAGTTCAAACGTTATGCCATTTGTATACTTAATAAAGTTTTATTCGTAAAACTGAATCAATAATCTTAATCGCGCAAGCGTATCAAGGAAAGTAATTATGTCTTATGACGCTGGAAATACAAATTCTGCCATAAGCTGTCAGCCCACCAACGGTTATAAATATTTGGACAGCTGAACATTTTCTGTAATACAAAAACGTGTGCGCTTAAGGAATGTAATATTATCAGTCCTGCAACTTGGCTTTGGTGAAAAAAATTTAAGCCTTTGTATGCTAATTCGCAAAGGAATAACCATGTATGTCCACCTCTTAATCTACATTTGTGAACAACTTAGCATAAAATATATAAAACTATCCGCACAATAACACCTCGGTTTATCTATTTGTATGCTGAAGGATGCTTTTCTTGTATTCTATTTTAACAAAAAAGGTTTGAAAATGTTAAACAAGTTCAGGCGGGCTCTTAAGCCTCGCTTATATTTTTTAATTTCTCTGCTTTCATAAGCCTTCTATCATGTTGTAGCTGTTGCTTTTGTCCAACGGGCGAATATACTCGAACCTGGAACAAATGGTTAAATCCTGTCCTTGAATTTTAACAATTAACCTTACGAATTTTTAATTTTTCAGGAAATATTTTAAATACCAAACTAGGGCCTTTCCGAGTTCTTGGGTCCAGCACGCCAACCCCCATGATTAATAATCGCGTAAGTGGAGACCAATTTATATAAGCAACCCAAGCAAAAATGGAAAAGTGCAAAGTTGGCGTCTGCTGAAAAAAGGTCCAAGATAATTGATGGTTCAGTTGAACGGCAAGCGGCAAACAGCAAAGGGGACCAAAATCTGCTTTTAAATGAAATTAGCTTGGTTTAGATCAACCGCACCAGAAAAGCTCGTGCATGGATCATTTGCATGCGAGGCTGAAAGGTTTATCTGGGCTAAGCAAAATTAGCCGCTAGTAAACCCTCCCGAGGGAATGAACGTACTAGTCGAAAAATGGAGGGTGTGTCCATTCTAGCATAAACAGTCAAACTTTTAGTTCTGTTCATGCGACGAGAAGCGGGCAGCGTTTGAACTCCCAGGGTAAAAGGTGTAAAAAAGCAAACAATAACTGTAATTAATAAATCGAGCAGTGGTCATATAGTTGAAAAACCGACCCACAATTGACTACGGTGTTTGATTTAGCAGTAAAAAACTTGATTCTCTGTAGGAGGCAACATTACCTAGGATTCATCCGATCTGCAATTAACCTTGAAGTTATTTTTAAGCAACAACAAACCAGTGCCTGACAAATATTTATTTCGCGAATGTGTACCACCAGCATTAACTAATTATTACTAAAATAAAAAAAATATATTTTTGGGGTTCCAACAAGGATTCGACACTTGCAATGTCAGCGTAAACCGTGGTTTATTCCATTTTAAAGTTTGATCTCTTCCGGTGAATGACTGCGCATAGGCATCTAGGAAACGTCAAAGTCGCTGTTAATTACTTCTATGAAGTGTCATACTTTACAGAATATCAGAAGAATAGAAAGGCAAGAATTGCCGAACTAAAAACTGCTTAAATTATTCGTGCAGACTATCTAACGTTTTGAACTGTAGTTAAAAAATCGTGGCAGCAACCTAATAAGTATGCATGACAAGACTTCAGTTAAAAGCTCCAATGGGCGGGCATAATATGAATCATTATGCTTCAGAAAATAAAATTTGCATAATGCCTCAACCCAGGCTCCACGATTCAATCCAACACGTTCTCGCATTCCCATAAACGAGGTATGAATGTTTGAGTGCGCAGAAACACTGAAATAAGATTGCATGGGTACTTATAGCAGGCATAGCCTCAGCTGATCTATTTCCATTTCACCTTATGAATAAATGCGAAGGTTCGAGTCCCAGTGGGTTATAGGAGCAAAGGCGAAGTCTGTTTGAGCACCTAAACAATTTGTTTATTAGTCCAATTTTTCAAAGTCTCTGACAATGGACTCATGCAGGAGTTTGGAAGCTCAGCAATAGAAAGTCAAAAATGGATATAGCCGTAAGTATTCTGCCGGCTGATAAAGTTTGTTCCACTGTAATTCTGAACAACTCAGATTATCAGACCAAATCACAGGGTCTACTCGATGACCATAAAATCTCATATATGATGTTTTGTCAGTGAAATAAACATCTGGTCACCCAGATAAACAAAAGCACGAAAAACTCAGAAACACAGGGGTAAGCACACTCAGCAACTGGTTGGCTATGTAACACACGGACGCCATTGGGGCTTGTTTTTATGGTCTGCCGAAGGTACTCGGCATCGCTCCATGCATTCGTGGCACTCCGGCAGATCGTGTTGCGAAACGGATGTTCTGTTATCTTATGGTTCGCGTGGAAGGTTTACCAGCATCATTTACAGCTGCTAATCAATTCCCCGAACACCTAAAAACCTGAGGTCAGAGCCATAGGAATCCATTGCACCATTTGCTGCTGGCTCACTTTTCACCCCAATTTCAGAACACCAAGTGATAGACGTTGTAAATCAACTAGGGGCTGAACACTACGATGGCAGAGGCGAACCTGTGAAACCGCGTTAAAACCCATTTCACCCTTGGTGGAAAAGTGTACAAACACATTTATAGGCATTCCCATGGGCTACGTTCTATCAGGCCTGATTTCTGAAGTAGTTCGTCAACACATACAATACTCAGTGCACACCATGTATAAGCCAAAGTCAAGCCGATGACACAGAGCCGAGGCAGCGAAAAAAGTAAAAATATCGATCAGACTGCGACCGACAAGCAGGTCATGGCATGCGACTTCCATTTCTGTCCAATGAGGTGCAAGTAAAGCTTTGAAAAGGGTGCCCCTACCAAGTTCTCCGAAACGCCAGCAGTTTAATAAACATAGTCCCGTAAGCCCTTCTTACAGCTCATAAAAACTTATGTGCTAAATGAACGCCACTAAATTTCCCGTGGCAAGATATGAGAACTACGATGCGCTGACCTTAACCTCAAACCTTAATGCTAATCCTAATGCTCCAAAATATACTGCACAACCACATGTATTGTAAGCGGTCCCTCTTTCCGTGTTCTGTTTAATTCTTAACTTAATTCTTCACTTAACTTCTTAACTTAATTCTGAATTCTTATCTCAATACCTGCTAAGAGAGCGTCACTAAATTTCCCATAGCAAGGAATGAGGACTGCAATGCGGTCAATTCTTCAACTAATACATATCTGCCGTCCGTACATGCTAAATTTTCAAATTATTCCTGTAACGATTTAACACTATCTACTATATGTGCTTACTGTGAGAGTTTGCCTTGCCGCAGAAAATGTACCAGAAAGAGAAAGAGAGAGAGGAAGACAGAGGAATACGCTTTATTTTGAAGTATCATTCAACATTTTCAGCAAAAGTATAAATGGCTCCATTAACTAAGATAATAGGATAAGTAAACATAATAGGCAAGAATCAAAGAGTCAAAAAGAGACATTAAGTGGGGAGACAGTTCTAGTCTCAGCTTTTTTATTTCAGTCTCTTCACACGTAAGGTAGCGTGCTAGAAATGGCAAAACGGAGCGCTGGTATGCTGTTGTACGGCAGGCTTTATGACGAAAGCCTCGGCGCATCGGACGGGAAGACTTCACAGCAATCAGGTCAGAGTGGAGGAGATGGGTAACATAATCAAGGATTCGCCCAGCGATTTGTTTGACTGTCGTAAAGTGCCGTTTGCGTTAGTCTGCCTGAGTGTTATTACGAAAACAAAGACCACATGAGTCGTTCTGGACCACACCTGCATTTATCTTGCGAGGAGAAAATTTAAACATGTTGTGCAGATCCACCTCCCAAGATTTTTTACACCCGGAAACCATTTATTAATGAAGTTCTGGAAAATTAAGTCATACTTCAACCCCATTTGAATGCTTAAAGGAATATTCCAAATCAACTTACTACTTCCCAAAATATTCCCAAATGCTTCTAGGTTCAAAAATAACATATAGAAAAGGCAAGCTGACTAACATGAAGCCTAGACTAGCTTTTTGGATTATAGGCCAGTTTCTGATTAAATAACTTTTGCTCCTTTTCCAAACGGTCTTTTGGGACACTTTAAAAATGCGTTTTTCGCAAAATCTATGACAAAAATGTTATTCATATGCATAAAGAAAAGTAAGGAAACGGACAAGCTGGGGTTGCAAGTGTTTCTGGTAGGTTGATAAACGTCCTTGTATCTTCTTGTTACCTGCTGCAATAAGCAAGTTCCCTGCTAGGGAGAACTTAATGAAGAAGAGTTTGTGCGACGTTGAAATTGACCACGGAATTGACCATCGATATTTTTTTCCTACCTCCAGTCAGCCACACCCAACACTAGGCTGCAAACTTTCGAATATGTATACGCGGGTTCGGCAGCTCATATTGGGGTAAATAATTTGCTATTTGAGACATTGGCTAACGCCCCTTTGGAAAATATTCAGTTGTATGAGGTATGGTAAGCAAAAATTGTCCATATTTCGTCTGCGGCATGAACAGGTCACTAGAGGTAACTTTATGTGGAACTGCTGGTTTCTGCTAAATAAGTATAAGTTCTGTCCCAAGGATTCATTAAGTTTGCGTTCAAACCTTGATTATTCTTCGCTCGGGCTATGGTACAATTAACTAACGACTGCAAAAATGATAATGGCTAAAGGTCGGTTATGGGTTTTGATATCCAGTAACAGTGAAGCAGTTCAAAGAATATAATACTTCCTCCCAGTACGAATTTACCGACCATTAAAAATTAGTGAGGCCAATGATCTTTGCTCCCTAATTTATCCGAATTGACCTTACTGGCAAACGGAGTTCGACATCTAATCCGGCATATATGTGGGTGACGATCAGATATGTGGCCCCTCTTAGAAAACGGGAAACAAGAACTCCTGTAATATTGGAATTGTGGTAAACAGGATTTTATGGATGGGCTAAAAAACTGACACATGGCTATTTTCGGAAAGCAAACTTTAAATAAATAACATTTAAATTATTATCGTGTTTACATACACCAATAAAGCGTAAAACGCGGGTGAACAACTTGAAATACGGAACATTAGGAACTGTAATCGGACGAACATTATGAAAATTGAGGGCATTGAATTGATCGCAACTCACGATGACCAGTGTTAGGAGGGGCACCTACAGAAAGTTGGTGTGCTTCAGGCAGTTCATTACTCCGCATGAGATGCGCAGACTGTGGCCGTCAAGAAGGCTACCGGCAAAGTTCGCATCTGTGGTGATTCCTCTACCTGTCTGAATGCCGCCCTGGACACACATCAGTATCCTCTACCAGTGCCGGAAGATCTGTTTGCTAGGCCAAATGGTGGAACTTGCTTCGTCGAACTTGATCTGATGCCTACCTTTAACTCGGGGTAGATGAAGAATCCCAGGAGCTTTTAACTGTAAACACTCATCGTGGCTTGTTGCAGTTCACCCGCTTGGTGTTAAGACTGCTCCCGCCATCTTCCAGAAGACAATGGATACCATGCTGACGGGCACTGAAGGAGCCGCTGCTTATCTGGCCGATATCATCGTCACTGGCTCAAATGCAGATGAATTGTTGCAACGCCTGGAGACAGTCCTCAGCCGAATTCAGGACTATTACTTCCGCCTGTGTCTGGAAGAATGCTATTTTTTCATGCTTTATGGGAAAAATAGCTCGGTTTCATAACTGAACAAGATGGTCGTCACCCGGAATCGGATAGCATTGACGCCATCAAGCAGATGCCACCACCAAAGGATGTAAATTCCTTACTTTCTTTCTTGGGTCTCATGGGTCATTACAGCTCATTCCTTCTGGAAATGCATCACATTCGCCATCCGATGAATGAACTTCTCAAGAAAGATGTCAAATGGATCTGGTCGCGAGAATGTCAGCAGGCCTTTGAAGAAGTGAAAACGATGTTGAGCACTGACTTGCTGCTCACACACTTCAACCCCGATCTGAAGATTGTCGTTGCAGCGGACGCCTCCAACTATGGAATTGGCGCCATAATTTCCACACAGCTTCCCCGACAACACAGAAAAGGCTATTTGTCATGCAACAAGGTCACTAACGTCTGCGGAACGCAACTACGGATAGCTCAAGAAGGAGGCCTTGGCTATGCTCTTCACCGTGAAGAAGTTCTACAAGATGCTTTATGGTCACCATTTCACCCTTCTAACGGACCATAAGCCTCTTCTTGAAATTTTCAACTCGAAAAAAGGCATTCCTGTGCGCTCGACAAACCGTCTTCAGCGATGGGCTACTATGCTGCTAGGCTATGACTTCGATATCCGGTACCAGTCTAACACAAACATAGGCCAGGCAGATGACCTCTCGCGTTTACTCAAATCGCGGACTACCGAACCTAAGAACACAGTCATCATGTCCGTCTCCGTTGCGTCAGAGGTTCACAGTCTGTTTATGGATTCTATTCGCGCACTCCCTGGAACTTTTGAGGAAGTCAGAAACGCAACCCAACAGGATCAACTGTTGATACAAGTCATTAATTACCATCGCACTCAGTGGCACGCAAAACTTTCGAGAGCAATGCAGCAGTTCTACCAACGATGACATTCCCTGTCCACCGTTAATGACTGTATCCTGTTCTATGAACTTGTCGTTGTTCCACGGAAACTGCAACCAAGGGTCCTGAAGCAGTTTGATACTGGACATCCGGGCATCAATCGGATGAAGGCTCTCGCTCATAGTTATGTGTACTGGCCTCACATAGGTCAACACTTCGAACAGCTGGCCCGCTCTAGCACCAAATGCGCTCTTGCATCAAAAGTGCCAACGAAGAGCACACTCAAGGCATGGCCTGTCCCACAAGCCCCGTGGTCCAGGGTCCACATTGATTATGCAGGACCGATCAATGGTCAAAACTTCCTTATCACCATCGATGCATATAGAAAATAGCCGGAAGTCTTACACATGGAACGCACGACAAGTGGGGCCACAATAAATACTCTTCGGTGACTGGTTCAGCAGATTTGGTTGTCCCAAAACGTTGGTGAGCGATAACGGAGGGTAGTTCACATCAGCCGCCTTCACCTTAACCACTTGCGTTCGCCACCATATCACCCACAGTTCAACGGACAGGTTGGACGATTCGTCGACACGTTCAAGCGGGCTCTCCATAAGTCCAAAGGGGAGGAGACAACGGAAGAGGTTCTCGAAACATTCCTGCTGACCTATCGTGCAACTCCAAAACCGAACGCTCCACACGGTGTCTCCGCTGCCGAAGCTCTGACGCAAAAAAAGCTTCACACGCCATTCGATGTCATTCGTCCGCTGTCACCTGTTAGTGTTGGTGATGAGACAACCCATCCAACATCGATTAAAAGACAATTTAACCGACGCCATGGAGCAAAGCCAAGGTTGTTACATCCAGATGATACTTTTCTGGCAAAGGACTACAGGAAAAATCAGGAAAAGTGGGCACTTAGAAGTGTTTACCGGAAATGTGGTGACGTGGTCTACGAGGTTCGAGTCGGAGCAGACATTTGGGTGCACCATGACAATCAGTTGAAACACACCGAATGTACTGACGCGCCAAATCCAAGAACAAACCTATCGCTAGAACTACTACTAGACACATTCCATCTACCAAAAGCAAGGTCAGAAACAGAGTTCCAGTGTCAAACCGTTCGCCTCAACAACTCAGACGATCGGGCCGAAGAAGAACGCAAACGGTTCCGTTGCAAGTGAACCTGCGGCTCAAATCGTACGACTCAGCTCAAAGAGGGGAAGTGTCAGGAGGAACCGCCCAACCGATCCGCTCACACCACCCTGACAGCTCTTTCCACGCTGCACTATCGATCCACCCACATGGCGTGCGTTCGATGGTCGCGCATGAGCTGCCGACAGGGATGAGTCATAGCACCAGTCGAGATGCTACCCCCTGAAGACCACTAGCTGATTGGTCCGATCGCCGTTAGTCCTTGAACACACTAGTACTTTCTTTGTTTCCCTTAAAGATCGCTGTTAGAATACGGCAAAAACTTCTCTTCTTTCGCCCTTGCTGTGCAATCGATGCGTTGTCTCACGGGCGACCCTCAGGGCTTGTGGCAAGATCATTACAGAAAGTGTGAAGAATATATCTGAAATCTGACCCTCTTGATTGGTGCAACTTAAGTTTTCGACGTTTTTAGCCTAAAACTAAACATATTTCTGAAGCTGAACTGTAACTCGAACCATATTTCTAATCTCCAAACCTAACTCTCAAACCTAGGCCGAATCCTACCCCTAATGGTTAAAATTGAGGGATGCGTGACGGGAAATGGGCGAAAGTGAGGGGGAGTTAAACTGAGCCAATGAAAATGATTAAGTTGAACTACATAGCGGATCGTCATCTGAATGTGGACTTTAACTTCTACGTATGAAACAATTTACAGGCCTTAGATTTGCCTCTGCAGCGAATAAGGCAAGTGAAGATACATGGAGAATCTTGAGAATTCTGATTTTCAACGAACCTAGTAATCTGGAAGGAGAACAACCGAGAGGGCACAGATGAGCAGTAATCAATAAAACTTATTTTGGTACCAGAAAAGTTCACCTAAATTAGTGTCTCGCGAACCACGAATTGAGCACTTGGCTCATAAGCAGTCAAGTTCTGCGATGGCTTACAAACGTTTTATTTTACAGGACTCGCTCTTACAGGTACCGTTGTCTTTTCTAATTTCAGAACCTGAGAAGCTCCCTCCTTTTGTCAGCTCACGAGATGGAATCTTAGGTGAATTTCATAAAGGTGGTGATGCAAAAAATACGGAAACAAGCCCATATACTGTGACAAGGAACGACGCCGTGTCACTCACCATTGACCTTCACTCAAACACATACTCTGTACCCCACTGATTGAATCCAGAGTCATCTAGTCGAATTATGACACTATCAAAGATTTTTAAAAATTGTGCACGGTTTTGCTTACACATCAATTGCTAGGCCAGAGTAACCAAATGAGGCGAAAACTTGACATTTTGATGTCACTTAGTGCGTATTGGCTACCCTAGTTAAAATGTTCTTGTTCGATCTCCTTTTCTTTAGTTGTTTCAGAATGGCTCTTTAGAACAACCTCCCTGACTAGAGAGTATGCGAATCATGAGAAACATAGTTTAAATATTAACGTTTAAGGAGTCATTCCTCCAGCTCAGTTACAAGTCTTGAACAATTCGTACCATGTCAGTTACAAAAAATAACATCTACGATTGAATCATCCCTGCAAAAAAGTCTCATGAAAATTTGTCCGGAAAACAATCAAATGAGCACAGGTAATTACAGAGCGAAATTTCGAACAGTGGGTCCAATTCTGCAAGCAGTTCAGAGGGTGTGGAAAAACTAAACCGACAAAGCGAGGAAGATTTACATCGACAGAGGTAAACGGTTTGTAAATGTTAGTTAAAATAATAGGATAGGCATAGACCACTGAAGAAAACTGAAAAAAATTGTGTTTAATACAACAAGTAACTAACTATGATTGTATTTATCACAGTAAAGGTAAAAGCGGTAACAGCAAATGTAGCTTTATATTTTGGCCATCGTATCGCAACAGGAGTGAGGATCTGACTCCCCTCTAGTGGACAAAATGTCAATACTAGCCCTAGAGCTTTAAAAAATAATAATTTCAGTGATCATTCGAGTTTTAATTTTGTAAAATAATCCGCTAGCCTTACATAGATGACCCATTAACTCGGACGTGCAAAAAGGAGCACCATTCCAAAGTAATAAAGATGGGCTTGCTTACAATCCCAGGTCATAACCCAAACATACCTAAACCGTAGTCCTAATCGTAACAATGAAGTGGCCCAACTCTGGGAGCATGTTGAAACGCTTAACTTCAACTTGCACGCGCGCACCAGTGATGGCCAATCCCGGCTGTCCTAACCGGCTAATCACTTTTCAAGGCCTCGCCACTGTCTCACATTTCAGCCGCCGCTTTCGCGGCTGTGGACGTGCCCTTGTCTGGCAGCCAACTTCTTCCAAGCCCTTCTCCAACCGTTCTGTTCAGACTACCACCAGGTGTCCCACTTCTTCTCTTTCCATAAGAAAGTGGGCCAGCTAGTAGCGGCTATGGTCTTTCTTACTAACTTAAGCTACTACGCTAACCCTAAGCCTCCCTTAACCTTAACCCTAACCATAAACCTAACCCTATCTTCTCTGGCGGAAAAATACCTGCGTTGCGGGTGGTTATTTTTCCATTTTCTAGACAGGGGCCATATAGTGATGCCATATAGTGTAGTATAGGAGCCAAAAGTGTTTGAGATGAAGGGATATAGTCTCGGTAACTAAACGTGTTCGCTCTTAGCAAAAGACTACTACATATGAGGCTTGAGATTGCGTAGTTTTTTCAAATTTATTTTGCGTGGGCTTGCTGACCAGCACCCGTCTGTTACTACCAGCAAAACGGACCAGCGTTCTTGACATATGGACGCCATGTGTGTGAGCTATGAAGAGGAAATGCGGGCCAAACTGCAACCAACCAGCCATTAAAAATGCGCATTATTTAGCTGATTCGACTGATCGCGTTAGCCCTAGCGGTCTAGCAGTACGCAAAACAAAACTGCGGAACGAAGGGCCATGCACGTTTGACGGGTTGAGCTGAGCCTTCAGTTTGCATTGGCGTGAGGCCGTCCATTCTCATGCTCGCCACCGCTGTCCTGGAGCGTTCTGTCTGCCTCACGCAGCTTGGACCACGTGAGATTTGGCACTAGCTTCGCGAGAGCTCGAAGCCAATCAAGCTGCGGTCCTTCACTGATTGGCTGCGGACGGCCACAGGGCTGGGGTCAACCAATCTGAACACAGACACTCGCACATTTGCGCAAAGAGATAGCTTTCAGTAGCTGCTTGCAGAACCTCTTGTACGCTCTTTGGCCCCAGTGACCCAGTGTGTATGCCCTGACATAAGATTTGCATTTTTGTGTTGTCGACCGTTAGGTAAGCTCGCGTCAGCGCCCCATTACGACAAGAGCTAACACCTTTTAACTCAGTGCTCGAGTTCTGGACATTCCGAGATTAGGATCTGATGCAGCGCAGCAGTAGAGGAGAGCACGCGACGACCACAGCTAGAAGAAAGGTTAAGCACAGCTATAAAAGCTGGGTAGCAGAGGTCATCGACGCGCAACTAGTCCTGGCAATAACGTGTTCAACATGAGCAGTTATCCCACCGCAGCATCAAAACCCGGGGTACTAAGAGGATCATGAGGAGAGAGAGAGAGAGAGAAAGAGAGGAGAGGAGAGGAGGAGAGGAATACGCTTTATTTTGAAGTATCATTCAAAATTTTCAGCAAAAATATAAACGGCTCCATTCACTAAGATAATAGGATAAGTAAACATAATATACAAGAATCAAAGAGTCAAAAATGGACATCTAGCGGAGAGACAGTTCTAGTCTGAGCTTTTTTATTTCAGTCTCTTCACACGTAAGGTAGCGTGCTAGAAATGGCAAAAACGGAGCGCTGGTATGCCGTTGTACGGCATGCTATATGGCGAAAAGCCTCGGCACATCGGACGGGAAGACTTCACAGCAATCAGTTCAGAGTGGAGGGGATGGTTTCATCATCAAGGATTCGCCCAGCGATTTGTTTGACTGTCGTAAAGCGCCGTTTTGCTATCAAATCCACTCAAAAAACAGTATAAGAAACACCAGCAGCAGAAGAGAGCATTCTGGAGAATACGTTTTAAAATCAAAAAAATCCTTTTTTAAGCAAGGCTGGAAAAAAATCACGGGAGAGCAATAAAGGATGAGGGGAAGAACACATGCCTCTATAAATCGCCAGATAAGGGCCTGAGGTGTGTGATAGGAACGTAAAACGGCGAATATAATATAGAAGTTTACGAATTTTTGTAAAAAGAGCATCGATATGTTGGGAGAATGAAAGATTCGATGTCAGAGTTACGCCAAGGTACCGAAAAAGAGGATACCTCGTTGGGAAGGACGGCTGAGAATTGAGAACTAGGGGATGGTCGCAGGTGAAAAACACATTGGACAGACTTCTCATGGTTCAGTTGAAGGCCATTATCTGACGACCAGGCTGCAACATGGTCAAGGCCATCCTTCAGACACTGGAGATGTGTCTGATTTTTAAGAGGATGACCAACAACCATGTCATCGGCATATTTGATGTACAGACAGTCATTTGGTGACCTCAAATCATCAGTGTGAATGGAAAAGAGGTGAGGGGATAAGATGGCACCTTTAAGAACACCGCAGTTGTTTGGAAGGACAGTAGACTTCCGCTTGCCGGATTGTACGAATTGAGTGCGGGAAGTAAAATAATCTTCAAAGCGCAGGAGGTTGAATGCAGCCTGATGAAAGAAAACGGTTCCTCAAGAAATGACCAACCTGTCGATTCAAAGTTCTTGCCTCAGCAGGAACTCTGCCAATTGTGGAATAAAACTGCGTCCACGTTATTGTTAGGCCTGAAAATGTGGTTTTAAATATGCTTGTTGATTTGGCCAATTCAACAACGCCGAAATCCAACCTCGAAATTACCAACAGATTTCCAAAGCTTTCGTTAACAGGGGTGGAAGCATCTGCATCGATGCCTTTATAAGGTGTTTCCATGCTGGTTGGGAACACGATCTCAGGCAGTACAGAAGACCAGCAACGGTGACTGCCTTGTGTTTGTTTACGAGATTGTCTTGCAGTGGATTCAGGCGTTTGCACGGTCGCGAACTCTTGCCGCAATTGGGCTCCACTTGCACGGCAGCTGATAGGCCGATGTTCAGGTTGACGGAGAGACTTCGTACGTGAGCCGTTGGATTGACATCATTAAGTCGACGCAGTGTACGAGGGGGTACCCATTAAAAAAAGACCAATACTTTTTGGTAGGTAAGTTGGCTGGCAGTGCTGCGCTCTCCGGCTAGGTACGCTCTTCTTGCTCAGTTGGCGCTATCGCAGCGAAGAGAGTGATCTTTTTAGCAAACCTCTTCTTAAGTCTCGGTTGCTAAAAACTTTAAGCAGCAACACGTTTATGGTGGTTTGCTTTTGCCACAATAAAAAGAATTGTTCACGCTGCCTTTGTTCCTCATGACAGCACAATAAACCAGCTTTACTATCTACAAGTTCTAAGGCGATTGCCTAAGGCAGTGAGAGGAAAATGGCCTGAATTGTGATGAACTGGCTGCTTCATCATAACAACGCTGAAAATCAACCAGTTTTGGCCTCAAAAGACGGCATGACAACGGTGTCTCACGCCCCTAACTTGACCAATCCTAACCCCCTACGGCTTCATCTTATTCCCAAAAGGAAGAAAAACGTAAAGGGAAAGCGTTTCAGAACGTGAAAGAGATTAATGAACAATCTTTGGAGGCAGTTAACAGCATTAGATAAAAAAAGTATACAGCAGTTTCAAACAGTAAAAAAACACGTTGGGACAGGTATTTATCACCTAAGTACAGTATTTTGAAGGGAATTAGCGTTTTTAAGAGGTTATATTGAAGAAACATTGAAGTAAATAATTATTGTTTTTCGGGTACTCCCTCATAGGTACGAGAAGACCGAAAGAAACGTAATGTTTCAACGATAATCACAATGAATGAAAGATAAAGGGATAAAGTGAGTCATGTTTTTTCATCTCAAAATGGCGATTTTCGGCTACCTAGTAAGGTTACTGAAAACATTATTGGGAGCATCGACTCACAGTTTTCAACATTAGATCAGTTGGGTACGCAGTACATGGACAACGGTTCCCACAGACATAAGAAATATTGACAGAACCGGCTGGCAGATCTATCGAACAAATAATTTACGGATGTTAGGCGAAATGCGTGTACGCGTCTGACCGTCCATTCGCCTCAAAAGACGACGTGGTGGCGGAGTGTTGGATTGTGCAACATTACGAATGCTGAAATTCGGAAGCAAAGACGCAAGTTCCCCTCTTAATAGTTTTGTGTTCCAGTTTATCTTTCACCATATGTTACTTTGTATTCTGGCAATGGTGAAAGGAGAACATTTGGCAGGGCTTGTTTATCTGGTCTCTCAGCATAAAAATCGGAATGAGAACAACCGAAAAACAGGTGGCTTTGCGTTATATTCCAGGAAATAAGGTTTCCGGTTAAGGTTTGGGCTAGAGTAAAGAGCAAGGACATGTTAGGAAGTCGGGGTGGGTTTAACATGCATGACTCGCTACTTAATTTATTTAAGCAGACGTTGTTCGGTTAAGTTCTGCCTCGGGTTAGGGTTAGGGACATGCGTCCTAATACTCCAATCGTATCACCCCTATTACCACCATTCCCGCCAGACAGGATCCACGGGTTATCTACTGCTGACCCCGACTAACTACCATATCCTTGCCGAGTTAAGGTTAGGGTTAAGGGTAGCGTTAAGATAACCGTTTGGGTTGGAAGTAGGATATGAAAATAATTACCCTGCCAAGAATTAACCGAAAAGTCCTCAGTCTCACTTGAGGAGCCATCCTTTAACGTATCCTGTCGGCCGGTGGCATATAAGCAATTCAGACCACCGTCCGAGCCGGTCAGTAGTCTGATGTGGGGTGGGCACATTGGCTGACGGGTCGGCCCCCCATAACGCACACGCCAGGATTTACTTAGGGGATATGGAGGATCCATAGCCGTCTGACTTCCATTCCACTGCTCAGCCACTTGACACATAGCACATACACTGGGTCGATGACGTGGTCTGGTGTAAACGTCAGATTGGCAGCCTTCCAAGCCACGGTTTCGAGGACACCGTGATATTCTCAGGTACGTGATGATGGTGAGGGTGTTGCCTATGTATTGTGCGCTGATGCGGCTTAGCCTCCGGTGGATTACCGCAGGCTTTCGTGGAGGTGCATGTGTCCTCATAGGCCCATGCAGTGTCTAAAGTTGCGGGAGCAGTGAGGGCAGTGGAGGCGGGCGCGGCAACTGTTTGTCGGAGCCCCAGGCACTGGTTCACCAGCCTCCGTGCGATGGATTCGCAGGTGACCGACCAAGCGATAGTTCGACCGTCGTAGTCCGACGATGTCCACCGTATGCTCCATGGAAGGGTGGAGCAGGGACGGTGACTTGCGCGTGAATTAGTTTTAAGTTCTAGTAGCCTTGCGCTGCAGCTACCGCACTCTCTCCTCCTCCCCCACCTGAGCCCGGTGTCAAGACAGAGTCGAGAAGACCGGAGGCGGGAGAGGACGCAGGTGGCTGGCACTGCCGGGTCACCTAAGTCCTAGCCGCCCCTAGGCGTGCCACCACACCTCCATCTTCGGCATTTGTTATGGGAGCGCAACCCGAATAACGCCTGCCATGCCTTACTTTGGCCCCACGGAGATGCATGCAGCCACCGATGAAGTTGCGTGGGTAGAAATTCGCTCTAAGCACCCGTCAAAGCTATTGTAATTCAGAAGACTTGTCTCCCTGTTCACTGCAATGCATCTCGACACGCTGGCATAGTACGCCCTACGCAACTGCGTTTGTGGCTGATTGGGTGTTTTTATGTTGAATTTCAGTACTTGCATCGCATTAGTCGTTTTCCTGAATACTTGAGATATTAGACCACCAAAATATTTTCAACAGACCAGGATGTCGAGGAGGGTAAGCTGGAGGTTTGCTTCCACCTCCGTTGTGAATTGCATATTCTGGAAGATGGCACTGAGAATTTCTTTTAGTTACATCACCGGATACCGTTCTATGACGGTGTCGACGCAATCATCGACATATCAATCCCAGAATTTTGGTCTGTGGTGTCGGAAGACTAGTGACTCCATCCACTGCATGACCACCTCAGCTTCAAGTTCCGAAATCGTTGAACATCGGGAGCTACGATTTGCCTAGTAGGAGTAACTCGATGTTCTCGTCTGCTAGGTCCTGCTGATTAGAAGTAAAAAGGAACACGACACCAAAAGCTACCATGACCACATTTGGCGGGAGGTTGATCCATTTCCCTTTTTCCAAGAATTTTCTTGACGGGCTGACTGTCGAATCCAAGTCAGTGGTCATATATTTAAGGCGTCGAAACAGTTTCTTTGTCAGCCTGTAGGTTGGAATGTCTTTGGGTTATATGATGGACCGGAGAAGAGCCTCCTCTTTGTGAATTTAGGTGACTGCGCCTTGATCTGTGAAACGGGTGTGCCAAAGCCCTGGGTGGTCATATTCGGCGCATTATTATCATACATATTGGCGAGTAGAGAAAGGTACCTAAAAAGAACTAATTTGCTTAACGAAACAGATACTGTTTCAGTTATCGTGGATAAGTAATCGCTCCCAGGTAACCACCAGTCCGATGCCTACATGTTTCTTCAGTTTGGATTTCTAGTTGAAGCCGAATAATCATAGCAGTGCAAGCAGTGTGGGAGTAGGAAAGAAAACCCCTGAATCAGAGATTCCCAGGACACCATGACATCCCTCCCGGATTCTCTAAACGAAGCAACTGAATTTCTAGCCCGCTAGAACCGCTCGCCATTCAACTAATCACAGGCGCTATGTAAGACTTCATCTTTCTGCTTGCAACGACAGTCATATCTACTTGTACGCTCATGTTAGCACAAATCACTCTACAGAATGTGGAGTGGTCGGTGGATACGGTGTAGGCAGCTGCAATGGAAAAGACAGTATCGAAATGAAGGCATGCGCAGAACTCATTTGTTTCATCTTCTGCCTTCCAAACCCTAGTTCACGAAATTCTTAACCCTTGATAACGCAGTTCTCATGGGACGCGGTCAGTGCACGGTGTGGCTATCGCTGCAGATTAAGCTATAGGGAGGGCCCTAACAGGCACGACCTTCTGACCTGATCACAAATCGGAAGACAAGAAGTGGGACGCGAGTAAGATGGAGACGGTATTCTGTACAGAACCGATTGGTATAAACTGGCAACTGGATGAGACAGTAACAGCTGCACCCCGAGTCAGTTGAAGAGTTATCACAGCATCTTGAAAGGGCGTACGCCTAAGCCGGCCTTGAGGAGGATTGGCCGGTTTGGACAGACGTGATTGGCCGAGAACCACTGGTGTGCACGTGCGAGTACTCGAGAGGGGCGCAGCGTCGCAGCGGAGTACGGCATACGAGCGGCACTTCGTCCGGCAGGTCAGACTTTAAATATACCCCATAGGCGGACTCATTGTGCGACTGCGTAAAGTAGGTTAAGTATTATAATAATGGATATCCTCGGAGGAATACAAGACTTCGACCTACAAATGCACACCAATCTGGAGTAAATGCAGGCCTTGGAGGAGGGAGGGGGGGGGAAGAGAACGATTTTGCGACCAAATGGAAGAAAATTGCGCGACAGATTCAGTACCCCTGCACTACACTGCCGACAGCACAAACACTGATTTGACGACAGTGCGGAACCAAACAAAGCTATGAGCGACGTGCAACAGTTCGACAGTCGAGTTTCGACCATGTCCGCCGCCTGATTAATGGCAGGCTGGAAGCAAGCACAGAGTGATGGTAGAATTGCGCTGCGTGTACCGCAATTTCTCCTCCTATTCATCCTCCTCCTTCTCCATCTGTGACAAGACAGAGTCAAGAAGACCGGGGATAGGTGAGGATGCAGGTAACTATGACGATGAAAATCCGCATCTAGGCGTACCACCACCGCTCTCCATGCCTCAAGGTCTACAACATCCACATGACCAGGATCTTGACAGGACAAAAAGTGTATAGAGGCATCTGCACGGATCCCATTTCTCACGGCGTGGGACTGCGTGCCACTACACCCCATCATACAGCCCACACGTGACCAGGATTTGGCAACATCCACCAATGACAAGACGGACGCCAATAAAGATGCATCTAGTAAGACACGAGCATGGAACCTCCCCATTAAAAGAGGTGGACAGATAATTCAGGACAGACCCCCAAAGCCTACAAGGAGGAAAACATCGGTTTAATGGCAACCAGAATGAATCAGCATTGTGGTAGCGATATTTGTCGGTACTCTCGTAGTCGATCTGAACGTCTAACTTGACGAAAATCTCCTTCTATGATAAAATTGAACACTACATCTGCAGTTTGGTAAGGGAATGATCTTCATCAATAGCAAAATAGTTGAAGAATTGATAACCCGACTGTACGCCGTAGTTGCTCATTCCACAAATTGAAAAATGGACCATGGTGAAGGGAAATTTTATGCTGAAATTGAAATTTTCGCAAAATTATAAGCAGATTGTCTTAGGCATGGCCATCACGTTAAATATTGCAGTGACAGATGGTACGAAGCCGGGTTGTATGCACAGTACGACGCATAATTCATGAACTATGTCCAAATGTACAAAACATCTCTAGATCCTTGAAAAGTGGTCAAAATACACTTAACAAGACTCTAATACTAATAAGCGACTTTTAAAAAGGTAGAAAAAGGAATTAAGCAATATTACGGTGTTTTACGTAAATGTTCTCAAACAAAAACCGAAATTTTAAAAACTGCAAAAACTCTTGTCAAAAGGAATCAAGTCATGTTTAAAAAGTTAAATAATTCTATCCACGCAAGTAACTGGGTGAAGAAACGATTAAAAATAAAACAATGTTTTAAAACAGACCTTTGTGGAGATGGTTTACAATTATCAGTCAATAATTAACATAAACTAAGCATGCTGATTGGCCATTTGTCTGAATTTTCAGTAAACATTCCAGATTCACCAGCATGTACTGTACGTTTTTGACGTCAATAGGTTTTTGTGGCACCATGCCATATTGCAAACTTTTAAAATCGAGAAAAATTCGGAGTTTCTAAAACTGACGTATTTGCTTGCATTGTAATTCGACTGACTTGTGCAGATTACAAAGCAGGCTATCCAGCTTATATTTTTCTCCAGCCATAGAAGAACATGCAAGGATGCGCAGGCTTGGTGTGGAAAAGTTATTAGCATAAGAGGTTGTTTATATACAAGGTTATATAGACCCAAATTTGTGGATATTTTACCCGATCAACTTACTTTTAAATTAGGTCCACGCTAAACGGAAAAAATATTTCAGGAACAAGTTAAAGGAAGGCGCAAATAACATTAGAAGAAGCTGTTATCACTGGAACAGGAAAGTTTACTTGCCTTTCTTTGCGGATTCTCACTCAAATCTACTATCGGATACATCCCTAGACGTATTAGCTGCTCAAGATTGATAATCTACATCTCCGTTATCAATTTTCGTGAGGTACACTGCCCACTGTACGTTTCCACCTTTTGGTGAGAATCGAGTGTATTATACTGGTTGCCAAATAAATTGTTCTTTATGTTGCTGAGGCTGGGCATCGAAAGGGGTGCGGACATGGGAACCGACGACGGTGGCGAATTCATCCCCGCAAAGTGACAGCCTACTGACACTCCTTTTCTGCAGAACAACCGTCTCTTGACCTACATTTCCATGACCAAGGCATCTTTGGTTTCCTGTTACCCTGCCTTTTGACATCTGTTCCGCGAGAAGCCTCAGCCTATGCCTCCGATTTCCTGTTTTCCTTATCCGGAGAAGAGGATGTTAGTGGGACTACCAACAGCCACTTTTGCGGTGACTTAGTTCAAGGACAACCAGAAAAGTCCTCCTTTCCGGTCGGTCACCAAATGACCGTCAGAGTGGGCTCGGAAGGGTTACGGAGTTTGCTGTTTCGTCCAGTTTGTTTTACTCTCCGATCCATGGTCAACTTTCTGACGAGCTGATGACTGACACGGCGTTTCGCAGTTTGCCAATAAAAGCGAAAATTAGAGTCCTATGACGTAAGTAAGAAGCGATAGACACGATCGCTTGGACAAGAAAATTATTTGCCTGACTTTTAGCATTTATGCTCGAACACATAATCAGAGAGAAAGAGAGAGAGAGAGCTGCGGATGGTTTTGGCGTTGAGAAATGCTGACCTAGATCACCGTAGACATTTATGTGAGTTAGGCTACCCACTGTACGGTCCCACCTTCTGAGTGAGCATCAAGTGTGTTATGCGTGGGTGAGGCCCGTGCACTCTTGCACGCGTGCGCGGTGCAAGAATATGTTCTTTCCGTGGTTGAGGAGGGGGGGGGGGGGAAGGAAGAGGATGGGAGCATTGGCACCGACGTGAACTGGCTGCCTCAGGCCCTGAGACAGTCGCTAATTTTCTGTGTGACGCAAAACGGTCTCCCCCTGACACCCTTATTGATGACTAAGGCGACTCCAGCTTCTCAAAAGGCTGCCTTTTTACATCCGTTCGGCAAGATGTAGCGAACACCCACGTTTTCTGGTCTTCCCCGTGCCGATAAAAGGATCTAATTGCTACCGGCAATATCCACTTAGCCGATTTTTAGTTTCCTCCGAACTTATCTCTAACTTGGAGGTTATTCTACGGTCTATAGACACAGACTAAAATTTACTATGAGTATTTGGGTCGAAGTCCATCAGCCACAGTGGAATAACCGCGCAATATTCAGTTAACTGCCAACAGGCAGAAAGCAGTATATATAAATATATTGAGGTTGCACGATTCAGCATACAAGCTGCAATTGGATGGCAAAGCCCCGAGGTGTTCGGCTCGTGAGTTGGTCCCCAGCGGGTCCCCCAGCAATAACTTTGTACTATCTGGTAGATACTACAGTTCAGAGGAACTTAAAAAGCCTAATTTAAAAAAGCAAACTATCTATCAGAGACTACACGTAGACTCACTGATCGACCTAACACCACGTGGCTTTGCTAGGTAGTCGCAGAGTATTGGCTAAATACGTGTCTGGGGCTTCTATTTAGTACCTATGCTGCGAGTATACTATATCGTGCAGTTCTAAATATCCACCGATTTGAAATATTTGAACACTGACAAAAAACTAAGTCCTCCATTCCAGTCAGTCAGCCAATACCGAGATCCTAGTGAGAGTAGACTTGCTCTGCATCTACCACACTTCCTTTTCCTCCTCATTCATCAGGGCTCGGTGTCATGACAGAGTCAAGAAGACCGGGGGTAGGCGAGGATGCAGGTAACTATGACGACGAAAATCCGCGTCTAGGCGTACCACCACCACTCTCCATGCCTCCAGGTCTACAACATCCACATGACCAGGATCTTGACAGGACAAAAAGTGTATAGAGGCATCTGCACGGATCCCATTTCTCACGGCGTGGGACTGCGTGCCACTACACTTCATCATACAGCCCACATATGACCAGGATTTGGCAACATCCACCAATGACAAGACTGACGCCAATAAAGATGCATCTAGTAAGACGCGAGCATGGAACCTCCCCATTAAAAGAGGTGGACAGATAATTCAGGATGGCCCCCCCAAAGCCTACAAAGAGGAAAACATCGGTTTAATGGCAACCAGAATGAATCACTCAACTCAGCATTGTGGTAGCGATATTTGTTTGTACTCCCGTAGTTGATCTGAACGTCTAAATTGACGAAAATCTCCTTCTATGATACATGTGGACACCACAACTGCAGTTTGGCAAAGGAATTACCTTCAGAAATGGCAAAAAAGTTGAAGATCTGATTAACCGAGGGGCTTAACACCAATTTCTAATTGGATTAGCTTTATTTTTTGGTTTGAATTTAAGTATATGCTTAAGTAGTCACTAGGGAATAATTTTAGGTATATGTTTAGCACACAGGAATAGCTAACACTCCAGGAACCTTGCGCGTCACTACCCGTACTCCTGGCGGTTGGTTCTTTAATGACCTGTCTCTCTGACGCAAAAGCCAAGTTCAGCGGAGGCGGAATGAGCCGAAAATTGATCACCTAATTCACAAAGTCAAAAAATACGTGGACTGAAAGGAAATTAAGAAATGTTTCTTGGCGATAAAAGAAGTCCATGCCGTTCAGTCCAATGTAATTGCAGCCCAGCTCAGCTGGGACGGCACAAGCCTACGGCTGGAGAAATCGCATAGTTGGTGAAGTGAGTGAAACACTAATGTTGTGTCCTTAGCCGCCCATCTGCATTGCGTTGATCAGCCGTCATGCAGACTGGTTCACGTGACGACCAATAATGGCCCCTATTGACATTCCTTTCTGCAGGAGACGCTTGGAGCAGTGTAGTAGGTGTTGTGCTGCAGAATGGCGTCCACAAACGACTCAAGCAATTTAGAAGACTTCGAAACTGGCGGTGCCACTTGAGCGCACTTCTTACTCATCTATATTGCGAAAATAAAATAAAATAACACACATATAGCAACAAGTATTCTGTTCAACTCGTGTCTGGCTACTTATTTCTGTTGCATTTGAAGTGTAAGACGCGGCTTACATCCACTGCCAAAGTGTATGAGTACTATGCAAAATATTTCTCAAAGCGTTGAGAAATGAGCGAAAGCCTTCTTTTCGCTCGGTCATCGAATGACATGGCCAAAGGCGAAAAAAAAAACACTGCAGGCTGTTAAAGTGATCGGTACCACTGGGAGGAGGTCCGCAACTGACAGTTGCTGTTTGTTTTTTGTCCCAACTCCGCGGTCCATTGGTGACGTTCTGCGTTTTGCAGATGCAAACGAAAATGCACCTCCCAGGACGCATATGGGAAGACGTAAACACAGTCGCTGGGACAGTGTGACAAGTATCTGCATCTAATGATGGTGTAGAGATAGAATCCAAAACGTCAGACCATGTACCGGCGTTTGCATCTTCTGCTTATGCCAAGAACTTAATTTGTGTGAATTTTTGGATTAATGCTCGATAAGCAACAGATACAAGTAATTGATACAAAGAGAGTTGCTGTATTTATAAGATGCAGTCGATATGCTAAGACACGCGCATGGAAACCTCCCCATTAAAAGAGGTAGACAGATCATTTAGGATGGACCACAAATGCCTACAAAGAGGAAAATATCGTTTTAATGGCAACCAGAATGAATCACTCTACTCAGCATTGTGGTAGCGATATTTGTTGGTCGATCTGAAAGACTAAACTGACGAAAATCTCCTGCTATGATACAATTGGACACCGCAACTGCAGTTTGGAAAAGGAATTATTTTCGGCAGCACCCCCCCCCCCCCTGCGTCTTATCCTGCCTCTGGTCTTCCGATTTCACCCAGGTGGGTGATGGAGGAGAGAGTGCGGTAGATGCAGCGCAAGTCTAATATAAACTAATTCACGTGCAAGTCAACACCCCTGAGCTCACCACTCCATGCGGCCAACGCTTTCCCCCTTCTGCCAGGATGGTTGCCTTTCGGTGCTACAATTGCTTGATGGCCGGCGTTTCAGTAGTTAAGCGCCTAAAGTTCATCACCCGTGTTGTCTGTTGGCATGATGACTGCTCAGCCATCTGGCTCACGGGTACTGGCGCTAGAAACAGGGACAGGAGTTCATGCCACCCACTGCGCAGGACTGGCTTACTCTATGGAAGTATGAGGGAAAAAAGGAACTAATTGGGGAACCAGCGAGTTTTGAGATGCAGACTTACGGCAAACACCATCACCTAGCATGATCCATCGGTAAAGGAGAGTTACCATGGTTTGGTCGTTATGCTGAGAATGACATCAAAGATCCACTCCTGGGAGCTGGATGCGGGGGTGAGACAAAGTAAATGTATCAAAGGGCTCCCTCTAAATTTTGGGTTGCGACCGTCATTTCAATGCTCTTTAGTACCTGCAAAGACCATAATTGTGGCCATAGGTAACGTTGCGTATGTTGCCCCTTCAGGAGGTGATTCTCAGACAGTGTGTCCGTTGCAGGTGAACGGTTTGTCCCGAAAACGGATCACGCGTGAATTGCACTGAGCTAACATGGGAGACAGATAAGAGCATGGTGAACTTTATTGGGGATATGCACGCATGATAAACACCACTAATGCGCGTGTGGTGGCACGCCCAGGTGCAGGTTCAAGCAGCACCACCCCCTGCGTCTTATCCTGCCTCTGGTCTTCCGATTTCACCCAGGTGGGTGATGGAGGAGAGAGTGCGGTAGATGCAGCGCAAGTCTAATCTAAACTAATTCGCACGCAAGTCAACACCCCTGTGCTCACCACTCCATGCGGCACAAACTGGACATGCTTCGAAATCGGCTGCTGAACTGTCTTTGTGCAAATTCATCCAGCCGCATTGAGGAACCAGGAGTGTTCGTGTCACAGCAACGTAAATCTACGCCTCCGATATTCAATAGCATCCACTTCTGGTGTCTACAATGATTTAAACCACACAGACAGGAACACCAATGGGCAAGCGATCAGTCAGCAGGACAAGGCAATCTAGCTGATATCCGTTACTTCCATCGCTGAGTCTGTGTCAGGGCGGCCCAGGGCGGCTCCGGCCTTGCCAGCCACCTGTGTCCTCTCCCGCCTCCGGTCTTCTTGACTCTGTCTTGACACCGGGCTCAGGTGGGGGAGGAGGAGAGAGTGCGGTAGATGCAGCGCAAGTCTACTATCACTTTAAACTAAATCACGCGCAAGTCACCGTCCCTGCTACACTTTCCCTTGGAGCATACGGTGGACATCGTCGGACTACGACGGTCGAACTGTCATATGTCTTACCAAAGAGTTGTTGCTTGTTTCTGGATCCTACCACCCGACAGCGAAGCCAGCTTTGTTCAAAAGGCAGTACGCGTCAGTTTGCAGTCACAAACCTGCAGAAAAGTTCTCTTTCGTTTGCCTTGTAGTTGCAAAGTACCTTAGCATCAACCTTAAGCTGCAATATTTGAATGAAGGGGACTGAGGTGTAGGATAATCCCCAAAGTCTGCTTTGCCTTCGCAATAATATTCAAACCGGAAGAGATGGTACATTCTAGAGCTCGGTGAATCGCCCAGGCGAGCAGCGGTGACGGTTAGAGCGTTGGTTGTGCTAGTGGGATGGGATGCAACAAATGCCGCTCTGCCTATCCCAAATGGGTCGAATAAAGTACTCGATAATGCGCATAGTTGAGTTAGCAGAATACTTATGAAACTGAACATTTAACCTCGTGACAAGGCAACGACACGCTCAACAGAATATCCGAAACCACGTAATTGTCCGCAGTGACTAAAATAACATAGACATTTAATCTTCTGTTATTTTCCTTCTATATTTGATATGAGCGTAGCCTTTTATGCACACTGAGTCAGCTAGTACACACTATCCACTCTTCAGGAGCTGAAAAATATGACTTAGAATATTCATCAAAGCAATATCACTAAACATTTACCGACTTTATGAACTGCCGGTCTTCAATTTCCCTCTCTGCCAGATTCGCTGTCTCTTTAAAGAATTCTTACTTACAACCTAGGACAGATAAGTTCCTCTTTCGCAAGTAATACTGTATATTAATCGTGAATTATTCGGACAAGCAATATTTAAGGCTCTTCGCTGGAAAGTATGACATAAAAACGGATTATTTTAAAGACAGGCAGAGGAAAATGGCTGATAACTTTGACTTATATTAAACAGCCACGGCCTTGGTCAGCTTCACTCACAATATTTGGATTACAAATGTTTATATCAGCCACCAGCGTAAAAAAATAATCATACCCTCAATGCGTGCACAAGATCTCATCTATCAATCCATGCGCACTGTCCGCAACACGTGCTGGTTTCCGACATTAAGCTGCATTTTTGTCCCAGGTTCTGTATCGACATAATAGTAGCACAAACTTCAAGTCTGCTCGTTCTGCAAAAATAATTCTCGCCTTAAAATGTTCACTCGTTTACATTTACCTTCTTAAAAAATATCTAAATGGTTTGAGAAATGCAGTTGTTAGGCAACTGAAAGTAAGACATTTTAGCAGTTTTCTCGAGACTCATTTAAACACGTTCTTACCCGAGCTTAGAAGGGAAGGACCTTTCGCTTCTAAAATCTTCTGAAGATTAAAAGACGCGTTAGAATTATCTAGCTGTCGGGGCTTCTTTTATTAGCCCTACCTTCTGTTAATCAGAACCCATGCGATTGGTACTGTGTAGTATCAGGCTGAAAAGCTAACTTATCAATTTCAGCGTGGTGTGAGATCGGAATATCCAATTTGCAAACCTTAACTGGCTACATTTTGTTAATTTATACCTGTCAATTAAAGAAGTCAAAACGTTATGCAAAGAAAATGAAAAACCCAAGAAAACCTAACAGGCTCTTTCGAAGACTTTCACAAACAGTATCGATTGCATAAAACGACATCACCTGAAACTTCCGGAATTACAGTAGTTTATACCACAAAATGTCGACCAAGTTCTGAAATATGGTTATAATTCAAAAAGTATTTAGGTAGGGTGGTAAAACTAATGATCACGCAGTCTAATCCCAGCATTATTTACTCACATCGGGATGCTCGCCTTTGAATGAGCCTGCATCGGGCCGCCTGAAAATCTAAACTCTGTAAGCATGACTACCTAAGTAGTATGAGTTGATGTCATTTATGTCCGAATCCCTCATAAGTTCAAATAAATTTTAGAGAAAACGTGAACTATTATTTAAATCCTTGCAATTATTCGGTAGAAAATCATGCCTTCCTCAATTCACGTATTTAAAAAGTGCATCCTGTGGCTTTACAAACGTTTCTTGTCATAAGATTGTATAAGTCATGAAAATTATAATTTATTAAGCATCGTATCTGACAACTTATCAATGCTGCATTTGAAGTGTAAGACACGGCTTACATCCACTGCAAAATTGTATGAATACTATGCAAATTATTTCTCAGAGCGTTGAGAAATGATCGATGATTTTATACAGCATATAATTTGGAAAATCCAAAATGCATGTGCAACGGTAGGCCCTATGAAAATTTATTCAGCAGCTGCAAACGATTTTTAAAACCGGACGATACAATTACTTCAAGTATACAATTTGAACCTAGCATAAACTGCAAAGAGAACATTTTTATGCGTGTTTTCTATTAAATGCATGAGAAGTATTAATACCAAGGAAAATCAATGATAAAAATCCTCGTTGCATAAGTAGCAATTGTAGAAGTGGTCAGAAACACGTTCATTTAAAAGCTGACCGTTTAATGTGCTTAAAATATGTTGTGTTTATTTTTTACGATAACGAAGGTAACCAACCTATTTAAATACATTCTTGAATCGTAAACACACTTTAGCATTATAATTAAACGTTCATAAAACAGTCAATCTACCAGTCAACCACGCTTGGTGTGGTAGATAGTGTGTCTGACATAATTTAATGGTCATCTATAAGTGTTAAAATCCAGACTGCGGAGAAGTAACTTGCAAGAATGATGGAATTGTGAACAGTTGTCATTCAAAAATACGAATTGCTCGCGACAATTGTTTCGAATATCAACATCGGCCAGTTAATATATCTCCTCATTTTGCAAGATGTGAAGCTTACCCACAGTTAGTTCCTCTCATAGTCTTTCTTAGAAGTTTGTGCAGAACGGGGTCAGATCGTGCGTGTGTTGCGTGCAGAAGCTCTGTCGGTTGCTGCACACAATCCGTGCATCAGTTGACTGACGGCATAGGGCAGGGGGCTGATGTCTGTTAGAGAGAGAAGATACTGAGATCGTCTTTCAGCGCATACCTCTTGTTATAAACGTGCGGACACACTGCAATTCGCTGACAGAAGCGAACCAGCAAATTCAAGAAAACAGTTCAGAAGGTGAAGATGCGATCGCTGGAAGAAGGTGCCTATGGACCCCATTATCCTTCTCGCCGATCGTCTCCGACGATGTGTTCCAGTGATAATCCAAAACGTAATGCCAATAAACTTCGTGTTCGAGCGATCGCGTCATCTCCTTCTGACATCTAATCTATCAAGATGGCATAAACGTTGTGCTGTAAAAGGACGCAACCACTGCGTCCGATCTTAACTCCGACTTTTTTTACCCTCTCCTGACACTGGGCCCAGGAGAAGTGAGGGTGGTTTGAAGGTACCACCAGTCGTTATCTCTGCACTTAACATGCAGTGGATATACAGTAGATTGTCTAACGCCTGAAATGTCTGTATCAGAGGAAGTCGCAGGGCAGACATTTGAAGGTGTTAGTTATGTTTGTTGTATTAATGAATTGATGCACAAAAAGCTGTTTTCTAATAAAGAGATCACTTAAAATCAGTTTGTTCAAGGGAAAACGGGGCTAAATCCAACGTTTCTTGCTATCTAGGAATATTCCTACGCTATTACGGAATATAGCCCTTCGGAGAACGGAAAATTTTGTTTTGTTTTCACGAAAATCAGGTGAATGCAAGTTTGAGAGCTTACATTGTTTTCAGAAAAATGATGAAATATTTAGTTTAGAAAATCATGTTTTGCAAAGTTATGTCGTTTTGTACCAAAAAACGCTGTGATAAACTTCAGTTTACTCAACTAGATCAATTTTCCACATTTTCTTAATTCGTACCTTTTCTAAAAAATGAATATTTCCAGAAAATGTGATATTAATTTCTAAACCACAAAAAGCCTTATATTTCCTTACGATCGGCTCTTTATTCATGTAAAATGTTTTTGGACGCAGTGTGCGCTGATTTCGCGAAAAGGGCCGTAACTCATGAAATCCATCGGATTTCATGAGTTAGGACAGCTACTGTAGTCCTAATTGATGGCCAAAAAGTCCCGTGTTGCTATAGGCAAACGTTGCATCAACTTATAAAAGAAGAATAAAAATAGAATGAGGTGTTTTGCGATCCCTTTGCTGCCCGAAGAGGATTTCAGCACGCGAAGTTTTATAATAAAGTTCATTCTCATCAGTCAGCATTCATCTGGCATGGAAAGTTATAACAGAACACACTAAAAACAAACAACCATGGCATCTAAAGTTTAATAAAAGGCATAGAAAACTGCCTACTTTCTCGTATTTACCCATCTAACATCCTGTTAACAACCACGCGTAGGTCAAATAAGTTAATTTTAGTCACAATCCTGAGTTGCTGTCTCTTTTAAAATATCAGCTGCCTTGTGAGAGAACGGAGCTGGTTGAAGTGACATCACAGTGAAAAATAGATGGCATCTTTGTTTCCCCGGGCAGGAATTTGAGTAGATCTAACTTCCCTGTCGAAAAAGCGTTCTACGCATCCCTGATCTTCATATAACGGGGACTAGGAATCAGCATCACTGACTTCTACACCCGCAAGTTAACACAGCCAGTGAAGAAAGAGTAGACTGCTCGCACGATCGCACCAGGAAAAGCCACAAATTTACGGAAATTTTCATTGAATAATGTTTAATATCAGTGGTCAATCTCATGAAATGTTAACCAAAATTCTGAAATTTCTTTTTGATTTTTAAAATTTTACTTAAAAAAGATTGCAATATTAAGGATTGTTCAGCATAATCACAAGATATTCTGGTCATGACAGGCTGAGTAAAGATACGTTACGTGGTGTTATAATATAAATTATCATGCAGCCTAATGCAACTATTTTTTCGGCTTTAAAAAGAACTTTTTTCGACAGCCTGCAGAAACCTCACTGGGGAAAAATAACAAATTACGTATTCTGCAAGTTTTTAGAGATTTTCGCCTCCATTATAAATTCAAATAAATTTTAGAAAACGTAAGCATATATTTGTTTTTAGTTTTCCCATGGTAGCAACTGACATCTTTAAATGTTTACTCAAAGTTAAGTTTTTATTAGGTTGTCAAAAAAAATTTCAGATTCAAATTTTAGAAATTTAATTTTTTCAATGCAAAAATTTAATTCAAATTCAACCTTTCCAAAGTTTTCAAATTGGAGGCGTATCTTTCGCTACATTTGCGTTTAGGATTTATATTCTAGAGGCCACATGATTTCCACGTATGAAAATTTGTACATTGGACGCTGCCACACAGTGTTCATAAAGATGTGCATTGGATGTGGAACACGTTGCATACTTACCGATTGACATTAATAACAGAACGGATAAAATGCTATTTGAAAGGGTAAGGTACCTTATTAATAATCTCAAAATTATAATTTTTTTCAAAGTCAAAATATAACCTTCTTTGAAAGATAACTTTCGAAGTGGACTGAATGGTTATCAAATGAGTACAAAAAGGATTTTGTCGGCATATGTTCTTTAAAAATATTACAATTTTCAAGGCCATCGAAAATAAATAAAACAATTTCGTAATTATTTCACAATATGTTGCACGAAATATGGTTTGTGCCGGCGGCCAAGAAGTAATGAAATCAGACGCTCCCTGATAGATCATGGGATTATGCCACACGATGATCAAACTTATAGCCTCACCTTAACAATATTTTCTTCTCAAAATGACATTTCAGCATTTCGGTATTGTAAACTGAACCTCTTTCTGCCAAAAAACTCAGTACCTCTCCTGGTGGATTTTCAAAAACAGTTTTACTCGTTAATTTAATGAAAACGACATTGATGACAGCTGCAGTAAGCACATTTTAGCTGTACGTTCGTGCTGTTTCCAACCGGTGGTCGCTTAGAACGTTAGCCGACGATATCTTCCCATTTCGAACAAAAAATATGACTGCAAATATAGGACGTTGAGTACACCCAAGAAGCTTCCGTGTTCAAGGAAACCGGTAACCTGACCTCTTCGTGACGATTTCACCACAAAAGAGCCAGCATTAGTTCCCTCCCAAAGCAGAATACGCGAATAGCAAAGCCTGCTCCCCGTGATACTACTGGCTTTGGCCTGGATTCAAGGAAGCATAAATGCTACCCCATTTCAACCCAAACACAAATCTTATTTGTAACCCTAGTTTTAACCTTAGTCTTTTCCTTAATCCTAACCTGGACGTTAACGCTCAAGTTAGCCCTTATTTCTCTGAAAGTCAGCACAAGACCACTTTTGATCCAGGCGATTCCTGTTCTCGTGTCCTCTTGGGAGGCAACGGGGGGGGGAGGGGGTGCATACGATCAATCTTCACCTCACTACGTGTGGGCCGACCCCGTCCTCAGTCTTTCCAAAGTTCAGGTCAAGTCAAAACATTTAAAATAAAATTAGCATTCCGACCTGTGGCGTACAAAGGACGGCCTTCAAAAATACAGCGTCTGTAAGAGGTTCCACCACTATATACTCAAAACCTGGGAGCTCTAAGAAACGGTTAGGAACTGCTTTTACTTTGGCCCAAACGTTACACAAAACACCGCCACATCTCAAGACATATGCCCTGTCAGCGATTATTGCCGTCAAGCAAGGGCACGTTTCAGATTCGCTACCCTACCCTGGTTGTGTTGGTTGTCGACTAGTAGACTTAGCCAGCCTAGCGGCCCAAAATAGCAGTGCACATGGAGGCATGAGGTAGGATTAACAGAGGATACTAAGTCGCAATTAGGTAAATTTTCTACCTCATTAACTGTTAACCGAACTTTCCCTCGATAAGAATTCTTAATTAGTGTTTTATTGTTATCGTACCGCTTTATCCCAATATATTCCACTCAGATCGGAATACCGGCTTTTGAATGGGCACCTTTTCGGTCAGCTGCAAAAAAACTACATTCTGAAAAAATGACTACTTTAGCAATACGTATGTTTCTCATTGACTTTCGGTACCCCAATAAATGCAATTATATTTTATGAAAAATATGCATAAAGATACTCATTTTTGGAATCATTTGCTATCAAAGTACCTCTTTTTTCCCGTTTTACTACGTAAAGAAAGAGTATCTGTCTGTCTCCAAAAACATTTGCAATTCAGAATACTTTTGAACCCAACCTGAGGTTATACTTTTATTTAGGTTTACAAAAGTACATTTTATATACAATTTGCTCAAGAAATACCACTCATTTCTCTATGACAATTGTAAGACATCACATAGTGTGCGTGACATTTTGCATTGGGTGTGAATTCTGTTATATACTTTGTAATCAGCATTAAAAAAAGGACCAATGCAATGCTTTATGAATGACAATTTTTAAAGTATTAAAACGTTCCTGATTAAAAATTATTTTAAACAGCTAGATGAACTTTCTTTAAGTATAGAATTGTAATTTGCTACCGAACGAACACGACAAAAATATTTACGTGCATGTTTTCTATATCTTTGAATTTATGAGGGCATTGAAAGGTAACGAAAAAATGGCCACCGGTTAAGTAGTCATTACTACCGAGTGTAGATTTTGCAAAAGACAGGGACGATCCTTCCAGAGCCGACATCTTCACGCTGTTGAAATATCATGGGATTTGACTAAAAGATAATAAATATTACAACTCTACACAAGCAGCTTTCTCGAAGCTAAAGCATGCTTCAAAATTACGGCTGGCATTTTGTGAAACAGGGAATCTACTGCATTACAGCTTGGTGCACCCTAAGTGGGGGCTGCGTCGTGTGTGTGGCACGCGTATTTGTCAACCACTGCGTCCGAGCCCACCTCCATTCATCTTACGATATTGTGCTTCGATCGCAGCTTGACTGGTAAGGTGGGAGGAGAGTGCCGTAGATGCTGCGCAAATGCACACCGAAGTCACCGATGTTGCATCTACTCCAGTGGGTGTCGTCACTTGCGATGGTCCAACGGTCGGCTAGATGAGCACAATTGAACTATGCGTTTATTTTCCGCGCGCTTGCCAGTAAATCGCACAAACCCTCGTTGTTACGAGATACCTTCGTAACACACGTAGAAGCTCTGACAAATGAAGTGAATCTTATTGCTGAGAAACTGCTGGATTACCGCCTCCTGCGTGTTCACCTGCTACCTGTCCCAAAACAGCCGATTCAGAATAGAGTTACCCGCATGCGGACATCTGCTTTCGCCGTGCACTAGTCTCAAGTTCAGACACCAGTTAAAGCCACTGCAGGATAAAAAAGGACAGCCTTGAGGTGATTACATCTGGTTCTGCAAATGGACACACTATTGGTCCTTTGGTGGTGAACATGCTCGAATTTCTAGATAGTCATTGACCTTGCAAACACCAGCGTATGACGCCTATTAAAACTGGTTTCAACATGCACTACGGCCACCCATTTTCCAACTTATTCTTCCATACGATGAGAACGGCGTGCCGATGCGATGGGATGGGCGATTGGGGCAACAAATTTGCGTTTTCTTAGGCGTCCTCCCCTCAACAGTAGCACAATTTCAACTGATGAGCATAGTAGACAATGAAACTGAACAAATTTAGCAAATTGGTGGAAAACCCACTGACCTGAACTGTTGTTTGAGAAGACAAGGCATTTAAAAGGCTGCGGAACTACAAATATCACAATTTTCATATAGACATAGACAGAAGGGAACATAGTGATAAATAGGGAAGGCAAAATTGTGGGAGTTGCCAGAGCCGACGTTCCAGTAAAGAAGAGTCAAATCTCAAGGCCTTAGGAGTGGACCTGAGGTATTTCGGGTGTCTTTGGAGGCGGGGGTATTTTAAGGCGCACATAAAGACGCATATATGGAAGGTTCACCCTGTTATCACAGACAGAAATTGTTGCAGTAGAACTGAATGAAGCCCTAACAGGAAAGGAACCACCAGGAATTATGTACAAAAGGGCCAAAAGTTTAGGGAAACTGGCCGGACGATGTTCGCAGGTCCTCCCACAGCCCCCCTGGCGCACTGTTTACCTGATATATATATATATATATATATATATATATATATATATATATATATATATAATGCACATATACACTGTTGTGGATAGACGGTTAAAATTATTAAACAGGTAAAGCCACGCGCAGACGTTTGGGTGTGACTGAGAGCATGTTCCTGGAAAAAAGCTACTAGCGGACAACGACTGAGGTGTTTGAGCGTGCGCCTGAGTCTGTGTTCCAGACAAAACAGGGCTGCATTTGCGTAACTTGGCAAAGTGCTTCAGATATAGGCTGCCAATGGAACGGTTTCTTATGCGAAGGGGCGAAAGGGTACTATACGGTAGACTTGTCTTTTAACCGCGAAGACCAAGAGGCAGGCCAATTTGACGTGAGGCTGCCAAAATGAAATTTCTTTTTGTCTGCAGGCTTCAAGATCTACGGGAAAAAAGGCAAGGAAAGCAATTAATAGTGAGGAACGATTTCTGGAAAAGATAGAGAAACCAAGCATGGAATTTTTAGTCGAAAAAGTTGGTTGCTGTTTTATAAATACATGAAATATTATGTTTCATCAAATTATGAGAGTCATATTGTCAATACACTTGTCATGTCAGCGGTAGTTTGTTAAGCTCACTGATGTTAAAGACTGGTAATCGAGATTCAATCAAATCTACGAAGGCCTGTTTTACAGCATCGCCGGAAATAAAAAAAATTTCATGTGAAAATGTTAACTAAATCCCGGAAGAAGAGATAGTCGGTGAGAGCAAGATCTGATGACTATGCTGGATGTTGAAGAACTTTCAAGTCTAACTCCTCTAGTCTCGCCCCTGCCGTTTGTGGAGTGTCTGCTGTAGCGTTGTCATGCAAATGCATAGGGAGCGATCGGTTGATCAATATATGCTATTTCTTACACGCTTTTTGGACCATTCGGTTCAGCTGCTTGCAGGATACTTCTATCGTGATAAATGAGTCAAGTTTCATGAAATCATAATGGATCACACTTGCACCAGACCGCCAAACCCTCATCAATAGCATTTTTTGATTCCTATTACGCTTTTGGCTGTGTTTTGGTGGCTTGCCCTCCTGTTTTTGGTGACTTGTTCATATCTAACCACGGTTATCTTATTGCATCCATATCTCATCACACGTCACAGTTCAGATTCATAAAAAAGAATCATTTTCGGGACGGGAAAACAACAGTATGCGAGCTTTTAAACATCATTTTTTTCGGCTTTTCAGTCAATTAATCTGTAACACTGCTTCACTTTACAACGGTAATTAATACTGTTTACTGTCTGACAGCAAATCTAAACGATTTGACGTTCTGGCCGACTGCGTAGCTTATTTATGACGTCAAAGCTGTTTGCAAACCAATTTGATACTGATAGCTGTGTAGAAACAATAACATTGCGAGTTGTCTCCAATGCAGTATTTCCGCGTAAGAACCCAAATTTCATAATTTAAGTATTTCCAACTTTTCCATCTTTAAAAAAGAATCATTGAAAATATTTCGAATAATTGTTACAACCGAGAGGAGGGCTGGGTAGGAGGCATGCACAGATTCGAACGAATTACCCGGTTAGGCCAAAGGCAAACGATCTAACAACGCAGCTAAATCTTCAAAACCTGTCAAACGAAATGGGATATATTGTCTTAATCAGATTCCCTAACTCATTAAATTTAGCAATCGAAATTTGAAGGGATAGTACGACACAAACACACAAATATTTGGAGTTATTATTGTTTGTTGAATAGAGTTGAGATACAGAAAGCTATTTACTAAAGAAGGATTCATTTAAAATCTTCTTTATAAAATGAAAACAGGCCGGAATAGAGCGAACACCTATGTTTCTTCATATCCAAGTAATTTTCTAAGCTAATGAAAGGGAAAGGTTAAAAGCTCTACTTTTTCTCGGTTTTGATACAAATGAATATTACGATAAGCAGGGAAAAACTACAAAAAACCGCCCTCTGGAAATGGAAGACTGAGTTTTGTGTTTTTGAAAAACGACACCGTTTTCGGGAAAACAAGGGCAGATTCAGTTTTTAAAAACACATCTTTCGAATTCGTGACAGCTTGAGCAAAAAAACTCAGTAATAAACTTGGCTGACTCTAACTTCCCCAGGAACTATTTTTTTTCCTTAAAAAAGTCAGTTTATTCGAAGGTCTACAGAGGGAGACCAACATTTGATATTTATTAACCTACTGACAGCGCACGTACTAGCTAAAAGCTCATATCCACTGCTGATCCGAACCCCTCACCACTGCGGCCGAAAATCGGGGTAACAGATGTCTAGGTTTTTAGCTGGTATCTGTGCTGCTAGTATGGTAAAAGTTACACTACTTACTGTCTGTCGACAGCTTGTGAATATTACGCGGAGATACCGCCGTGGATTATGGACTTCGGCCCAAATATTCATACAAAATTTTGGTCTCTGTCTATAGACCGTCGAATATTCTGATCTTTTCCAAATTAGAAATTAATTTCGAAGGAAATTAAAAAGCTTCAATTTCAAAACTGTAGCAACGACCCGAACGCACACAAGGAATGCTGGTGGACCTACCGATGAGCCAAAGCCCTTGCAGCTGCGAAATTCAGCAGCAGAATATCAGCGAAACAGGTTTCTGGGCTTTTAGATAGTACCTTTGTCGACAGTATGGCAAACAAAGTCGTAAATTAGCGAGCATGTTTTATATTAGTAAAGGCATTCTGTCATCCAACACAAATGATAGAAGCATTCACAGAAATAAACAGGGCGGACCGAAAAGGTCTACGGGTAAGCAAGACGACGATTTTGGTGTACAAAAATCTCAGGGCAAATGGAAGAGACGAAAAACAATCAATATAGACTGATGCACATGGCGACCGGTTATTGACATCACATCAAATGAGTATCGATTTGTAAGTACGTTGGAAAGGTTAACTGTCTATTGCACATTTACCTATCTTTGACAATGACCTGGGAACCACCGTCAAAAATATTTGCCAATAAAATTTCCTACTTGTCTCCTAAAGTATTATATATGCCCGCTGAGAACATCTGCTGTGAAGTTAATTAAGACGATGACGCAAGAATTTGACCTTCAACAGGTAAAGGCCGATTTTAGGCAGATAGCATAATACAGAACGTTTTTTGTTTGCCAGGAACTTAATTTATTACAGACCCGAATTCTGGACGAGCATTTATTTCCGAGACGAGGTCTTATTTTAGATAATTCTAAGAATTCGATTCAGATGGGCATATGAGCGCACTGCCCCGGCGGCAAACTCTAAGACCTGTCGACAGATGATGGTTTGGAGGGCTTTTAAATTTGGAGAGCTGTCTGTCTGACGGTCGACTACGAACATAAATAACAGGAAAGCAATCATTGAAATTGTGAGGGATGTCTTCGGCTACAACGGCATCCACAGACGCAGAGTGGATACCAAAATGTTTCACAATAATGCTCGTGTTTGTCGCCCAGCCACTGAGCCACGAGCTCGTTGTCATCCCAGCTTAGATCGGAAATAACGACATTCGTTGATGAACGTTAAAGCGTTAGAGCTTTGGACTTCTGATCAACAGGTCGCGAGTTCGAGCCTCGGGTGCTGCACTACTTGGGGTAAGGCATAACTGACTGATGACGGCTAAGGAGCCGGAAATGACCATTTTAATCTTCCTCGTCTTTGTCGGCATTGTTCATCTGCCTTTTCTACTACTATCCGCTATACGGCTGCTGGCGGGGTTCGTGAATGAGTCCCAAAGCAGAAGGGGACGAGTCAGTTCTGATTGCGATCAGTGAGCGTTCCTCGACCAAGAACTTAACGCTATTTAAAATGCAAGTGGACAACTAAAAAAGTAGTCTTCGTGTTTTTCATGTGTCTTCCTTAAGTACCTTGGCAAACTTATTGGAGTGATTTTTGATATAGACATTATCCGAAATTCTAGATTTTAGTGGAAACTACTTTTTTTTATCTTAGTACATATTACACATAGTATATTATTATATTATAATAATACATATTATATTAGTTTATTATATAAATCAAACCATACGTGTATTCTTAAAAACAGTCATTTATTCCATGCTGTAAGTCCTAACTAGGGACGCAACGTGGGCTGAATTTGCGTGAGGATTTCTCTGTGAAATTCATGAGATTTAATGAGTAAGCAATTCAACTACAGAGGCAGCCATTGCGCGTGAGTAGACGTAGCTTACAAATGCTGGCTTTCAGCATGAGTTAAATAGAACAGTCAAAAACCTATCACTGCATACAAAAACAGTCAGGGATGAGTAAATGTTTAGACACCAACTTCCGTCCGTCCGCCCGCAGGAGAGGATGTTAAACTTTAAGAGGGGCTATACTTCTGGTCTGTATAGTGTTTGCGGCCAAAGCAACTGTGAGAATAGAAGGGCTCACCATTTTTGTACGAAATAAGGCCCTCCAAAGATAGCAGGAAAACATTGCAAGTTCAATCGATGTTCCTCTACCGGAAATCGACAACTTCACTTTCACCCTCCCTCCCCCCCGCGAGTATGTAAGACTCCTTTTACTTCATCTAGTGTAGATTTGCTCTTTTATGAAATTTCAACCGAAATTCTGAAATGCTTTTTCGATTTGAAAGAGTATGTAAATTTATTTTTAATATTAACTATCGTGTAGCATACTATTGAGGTATTTCAGTCACGCCAGGATGCCGACTTTTGAGCGAGCTCCTTCATGATAGTTTACAAAAACTACACTAAAAGTAAATACTTATTTAGGAACATATTTTTCTCAAAGATTTTCGATGTTCTAATAAGTCCAAGTATATGTTTTGGAAAACATGCATTATAATATCCTTTCTTGTACCCTTGTGGTAGCAACTTACGTCTTTTTCAAATGTTATACGTTAAGAAAGCCTATCTTGCGGGTTTAAAAACATGTTCAAGTTCGGAATAATTTTGAACCCGACCTGCTGTTAGAATCGCATTTAGGGTTTTCAAGCCACACGTTGCATACATTCCGTCTGAGGAAAAGGGCACATTTCTCAACGCTGCAAGAAAAAAGTCACATAAATCTCATGAACTTTTACATTTAACGTGGACACTGTTGGGATCCTTATAAGCAGCATGGAGAGATACGATGCCTGGTGAATTGACATTTTACAGTTTCAAAAAATCTCATAATTAGAGAATTAAAAAAAACTACAAGAGACGCTCGCTTCAATTTGAGGAAATCATAATTTTCTACCAAACGCTTAAAAGAAGGAATATTTCACCCATAAAATGTACTTGAATTCCCGAGAACCTTGAAAATAAGGGTAAACATGTGCATGCTGCTTAGACAGTAGTTTTTTTTATCGACTTTAGTCTTTGCAGGAGGCCGGAAAGAAGCTAGTTCTATTCTCCCTCGTTTGGCGATGTACCGACACAAGGGCAGTTTTCCCGAGGGTTCGAAAAGAAAGCCTCCAAAAATTGACACTGGGACGGTTGCATGCGCCTAGGATAGTGGATCGACACAGACGAACCCGTCAGTAACTTTCCACGTATTCGGCTGGTCGTTGCTAAAGCGAACTACTGTTGAAAAGGATCAAACGGGACTCGTAGTAGCGTTTGACGCAGAGCACTCTCTACTTCGATTTCATCCGATAAACCGCAAACGTCCAGACAGGCTTTTACAGCAGTATATATGCGGGATAGGTTGCGGCTTGGGAACTCAGGAGTAGATGAAAACGAGCGCACAGGCGAAAAACAAAACGAAATGCTCAGAGGAACACACACAAAGGGGATAACTAAAACGTCCAGCTGTCGATATACACATGGATGATACCGAGTTTTGTGCAGTCGAACAATTGTCACAATGTCCCATATGTGGAACAGATGATATTGAAAGTGAGGCACCATGTGTGGTGGACAGAAACGAACGCGACTGCTAAAACTTTGTGTGCGTGTGTGTGTGTGTGTATGTGCCCCTTGCCCGCTTCCGCATCAGACAACTGACCGGCTCGGACAGTGGTCTGATTGTGGGGGTGGGGGAGAGAGTGAGGTCGAGAGCTCAGCGTATATTCCTCACTATAAACAATCTGACGCGCTTGAAACTATCACGGTGCGCTAAAAGCCGTGGCTTGGAAGGTTGCCAACTGACGGGATAACTCGGACCGCGTGGTCAGCCCAATGTGTGTTTTGTGTGGAGTGGCTGACTGGCGGACTGAGAGTCCGGTTGCAATGGCTCCTTCTTAATGTGGTTTTATGGCAATCCCACTCCGTGGGATCCGAGGCAGGTGTGGTGGCACGCCCAGGGCGACTCCGGCCGCGCCAGCCACCTGCGCCCTCTCCCATCTCCGGTCTTCTTGACTCTGTCTTGACACCGGGCTCAGGTGGAGGAGGAGGAGAGAGTGCGGTAGCTGCAGCGCAAGGCTACTATCACTTAAAACTAATTCACGCGCAAGTCACCGTCCCTGCTCCACCCTTCCATGGAGCATACGGTGGACATCGTCAGACTACGACGGTCGAACTGTCGTGCATGTGCCCCCTAAACGGGCCGCGTGGTAGATGTGTTGGACCAACACGTGGCCATATCAGACCACGGCAGACGTTATTCGGGTTGCGCTCCCATAACAAATGCCGAACATGGGGGTGTGGTGGCGCGCCTAGGGGCCCCTGCCGCGCCAGCCATCTGAGCCCTCTCCCATCTCCGATCTTCTTGACTCTGTCTTGATACCAGGCTAAAGCAGGGGATGAGGAGAGAGTGCGCTAGATGCAGCGCAAGTCTACCATCACTTTAAACTAAATCACACGCGAGACACCGTACTTGCACCACCCTGCTGTAGAGCGTACGGTGGACCTCGTCGAAACCATAGGGGGTCGCGGGGAGGAGAAGGTGTCAGCAGTCGAAGTTTGAAAAAAACAAGATTGAGCAGTGGGAGCGAGTACCGAGTGCGAATGACTAGCAGCGTTCCATCAGCACCACAAATGAAACCAACTCTCAAAGTGAGTGATTTAATCCTCACCAGCTTAGACTTTCTTCAAGCAACTGTCCCCTTTACAATTAGTCCTAAAGGGCTCGATATTCGGTTGAAATGATAAAGTTCAGAAATCATAACAGGGCAGGTGGTTTCATGTCTTAACCCCAATACGATACTCGGCATAAACCTAGATCTAAATCCTAACCCTACTGTTGACACTAGCCCTAACCATAACACAAAACGTTGACCTAGCTTATCTTAACGCTAAACTTAACCCTAAATTTAACCCTCTCCCTAACAATAGAGCAGACACTATGTTCCTTAGCATTTGGCGCAGAACACATGTTTTGCTATCGGTTCCTGTCTTAAGGGGGGCACATAAATTATCGAAACACAAGGGACAAATTAGCGAAATAAAACCTGCGAGATAGTAAAATATTTTCTCCTCTGGATGTAAGAAAACCATGAACTTAGTTAATATAGACGCACGTCTCATCTGGGGAGACAAAAACCTCATGTTGGTCTCAATTCCTGCTTCGCTCTATTTATGAATAGTTATTGACTGACACAGTAGAGGTATAGGCACAGATAGGAGGTGAAGAGGATAAAACCAGTTTTATATTCCAGAACACAAAGCTGTAGAAAAATTAATAAAGGGCTTTAGCTGATACCTGACAGTCATTCATTTCTTGGGAGAGCAGTGAAAAAGTGTCCCACTGAAATCAAAGCCTGTTTATGTAAAACAATATGCTTTCCGTTTGAAAAAAAAATTAGTTACTTGGGAGTTTCCCCAGCTAATATAAAACCTAGTTCACTAAAGCCAACGGCTCATCTTACAGCACTCGCGTTGAACTTGACACTCGTCCTCGCGTCCCAAGTACTCCAGACGACAAAGACAGCAGGTCCTTAAAATAGGTTGCACAGGCTGCTAATTATTATCAAAGAGGTTAGAATCACCTGGAAGGAGCACACCAGTTGTTCGTCAACTGACATCAAAGCCCCTGCGTTGTCGAACTCTCCACAGTAATTGGGTGCCGAAAAGATAGTCACTAACTGGCGTTTAGCGAAGAATTCGTAGCCATCTTCGACGACCTGTTTGGTTAGAAAAAAACATTATCACGAGTTCAAATATATTCATATAAGGCGACCTGTAAGATTGGAAAAAACTAACCATAAAGGAGACACGCTGATAGAATTCAACCATACGAGGAGTTCTAGGCTTAATAGCAGTCAAGTTTTTGGACAAAGCCTGTGATACATAAGCACTCCAAATTCGGAATGGCTCAACAGCTCCTTCATGGGTAGCTGGTGAGTATATTCTCCAGGTAGAAAACGATTATCGTTCGAACTGCAGGGAAGATCTGCGCTGTATTACGCCCACCTTCTGTTCCCATGGCAACAGTGGTAAGATCAGACGGACTGACTAGGAAGTGCGCCTTCAATCACTCAGAGCACACACACGTGCGGTTTACTCCCACAACCGAATAGCTGTCTTCAAAGTGGTGTTGCGAGGCTCACGTAAAAATGTGAGATTTATTTCATTTTTTATCAAAAATATCATCTTAAAACATAAATCCATTAGAAATACGGCCCATGAGACAATATGCACTTGTGTCGATGAATTTTTTCCTGTTTAAACCCTTTTATATTCTTCAAACTAATGCTGTTGCATGTTTCCTCTGCTTTTTTCTCTTAATACGTTCTGAAAACGCTTTCCCTGTAGAGTCTTCTTCCTTCTCACGAATAAGAAGTCACAGGAGGGTGGGTAGGTCGGACGGGTTGTTAGGAACCGCTGTCCGGCCGTTTTTTTGTCAAAACTGGTTAATTTTGCACTCTCAGTGAGTAGGTGAGTGAAACAGCCAACCCCGTGATCGGCAAACCTCGGGTCATTTTTCCTCAATGCTTCACGCAATCGCTTCGACACTTGCAGATGATAAGGTTGGTTCACTGTGGTGCCCTGAGGACCAAATTTAACGTGACTGATGACTCTGCTGATAAAAGCGAATCGACGAGGGCCAGGAAGCAGCCCAGAAGAAGAAGATACAGAAGAATAATAATAATAAGATGCGATTACCGGAACATGGTGTTGATTGGCCAGGCGTTTTGCATTCTCTCTCGAACACATTATCAGAAACAGTTGCAGAAAAGGGTACTTTGGGCATGAGTTGCGCAGTATTTATAGGGCGTGGTTGCCGGGCCATCACAGGCATACTATCGCTGGCAGTCCTCGTGTTCGTCGCTGGTGGTCGTGGTTTATGCGATGACTGCTTTATGGTCCGTATCGTAGTCGTTGATTGCCGTGATTTCATGACCCTTGTCAGCGTGAATGACTCTCGTGAACGCATTACTACTTAGTTTGTCATTGAAAAACTCCTGAGATGATTGGGGTGTGTGAGGGGAGGGGGGGGGAGGTGAGTGATAAACAACCACTCAACCCGCTGCCATAGTTTTGCATGAATGCTACCTTGCAAACCGAGCAGGAAGAGTGAATAATAAGCACAAACTAGATTACCTGTCTCATGCAATGTTAAGCGGAATGCTGGAATGAGTTTTCGATTGAAATAAAGAATTACTCAAGTATGATGGTACTATTTATTCCCGTTCAGCCTAATCCCATGGTATTCCATGCACTTCAGGCTGCCGCCTTTTGAACTCCCTTCTTTCCAACTGCCTGAAAAACTACACTCTGTAACAATAACTACCTAAGTGGCATACATTTTTCTCTAATGACTTTCATTGCCCTTATAAATTACAATTACAAATTATAGAAAATAACCGTAACAATGCTTCTTCTTCTTCATCATCATCATAATCATAATCATCATCATCATCATAATCATAAGCATCATCATCATCATCATCATCATCATCATCATCATCATCATCATCATCATCATCATCATCATCATCATCATCATCATCATCATCATCATCATCATCATCATCATCATCATCATCATCATCATCATCATCATCATCATCATCATCATCATCATCATCATCATCATCATCATCATCATCATCATCATCATCATCATCATCATCATCATCATCATCATCATCATCATCATCATAATCATCATCATCATCATCATCATCATCATCATCATCATCATCATCATCATCATCATCATCATCATCATCATCATCATCATCATCATCATCATCATCATCATCATCATCATCATCATCATCATCATCATCATCATCATCATCATCATCATCATCATCATCATCATCATCATCATCATCATCATCATCATCATCATCATCATCATCATCATCATCATCATCATCACTACCATCATCATCATCATCATCATCATCATCATCATCATCATCATCAATTTCATCATCACTATCATCATCATCATCATCATCATCATCATCATCATCATCATCATCATCATCATCATCATCATCATCATCATCATCATCATCATCATCATCATCATCATCATCATCATCATCATCATCATCATCATCATCATCATCATCATCATCATCATCATCATCACTCATCATCATCATCATCATTTCTTCTTCTTCTTTTTCTTCTTCTTCTTCTTTCTTCTTCTTCTTCTTCTTCTTCTTCTTCTTCTTCTGCTTCTTCTTCTTATACTTTGATAACAACTTGCGTCTTCTTGTAGTGTCACAATTGAAAGTTTATCTTGCAGTTTTATACGAGGTTTTTCATTAGGATATTTTCTAAGACTGTAAAATGTTCATTCATAAAGTATCGTAGCAATTCCTTTAAAAACACTGCTTATAAAGTAGACAGCACGGTCCACATCTAGTACAAATTTTTATTAGCACTACGCGTCATTTTGTTCAAAGCGTAGGGAAACGTGCGCTTTTTCTTAGGCAAAAAGTATAAAGTATGTGCGTTTGGAACCCTAAATGCAAGTGTAATAACCGGTTGGAGTCGAAAATGTTCAGAAATTAGAAAAGGTTTCTAAAACCGAAAAATAAACTTTCTTTAAGCAAACGCAACTTTCTATAAAATGAGTATAGGAAAGGCTGTTTTCGTGCATTTTTATATAACCTACGTTTGAGTTTACAAGGGCAGCAAAAATCAATTAGAAAAATGCTTACTACATAAATAGTCATTTTCCACAGTGCTGTTTTTGCAGGCGATAGGCAAGGAGCTCGTTTAAAGCCGGTATTTCGGCATGAATACAATATCTTGGGATTAGGCTGCAACAAAATAAATATTACATCTATACTCAGGCAATTGTTCTTGACTCGAAAACACATCTCAGCATTCCAGTTGAAATTTCATTTCATTTCTGAGAGCAGCAGCAGCAGGACTGCCAACCCACTCGCCGATAATTCTCATTTTTTGGGTACCTCTTCACACAGTTGCAGGATCTGCCATCGGCGCAAGAGTACTAAGGAGAGGCTTCGCGGTCACAAGGGCAAGCTATGCAGTCACGTGATAGATCTTCACTCAAGGCTTTAAAGCACAGTAACCGCTTTTACTGGACTCAGGAACTGATCGCGCGTACTCATGCCGCGCAGAAAAAGCTAACCTTGCTGAAATTCAGTAGAACCCACTTCCAGAGGGAAGATTTCAACGCCAGAAAGTGTGGAGTTATGCAAATGGAATGGCTGCGATTTCTCCCTCCTAGCGTGACCTCTAGCACTCTCATACATTGGAGATATGAGTCGTTCATTCCTTTTGGGTGAATTCCTGGTGTGTATGAGGGAGTGGAGAGGTCGCCTATGCGGTACACGCAGACAAGGTCATTATGGACGTCAGCAACTGCGCCCGCACCTGACAGCTGACCGCCTCGGACAGCAGCTAGGGCCTGGGATAGAGAGACCATAGAAGTCATCAGCTACTGCGGCCGCACCAGTCCGGCTCAGGCAGTGGCTGGGGAATGGGATTAAGGCTGAGCTCATTTTCACTACTTTAAACAAACTGACGCGCTTGAAGCCATCACGATGCGCTATAAGCCGGGGTTTGGAAGGCTGCCAACAGACTGGATAAGTGGAACTGCGAAGCCAGTTAAGTGTGTGCTTGTGTGGAGCAACCAAAAGGTGGGCTGAGAGCCAGGGTGGCAATAGCTCCTTCTTAGTATGGCCTTTATGGCACAGCCTCCCACTTCGTGGGATCCGAGCTGGTGTACAGGCACGCGCCAAGGGGCGGTTCCGGTCAGGCCAGCCGCCTGCGCCCTCTCCCGCTTTTGGTCTTCTTGACTTGGTCGAATGCGGGTTCAGGTGGGGTCTGCACTCATTAGAATCTATTCCATGCGCAAGTGACCGTCCCTACGCCCAACCTGGTGCGGTGCACACAATTGAAGTAGCCGGAATCGATGGTCGATCTGTCAGGTCCCCCCTAGCGATTTACCAAGTTTTATTGTTTTCGAATCGCGTTCCCTGAGGGTCCTTGGAACATATATAGTGGCATAAACCTTTTATTTCAATACATCGGTTTTTCTTTTGCTCAAAGTTACACGGTATTTTGCACACGTGTATGACCACCGATGCGATAATTATAAGTTCACTTACATCCAAGTGGCTAAAAACGGGTATTTTTAACGCAAATCAAAGTTTTGGACGTATTTCTGGGTTTGGCCTCGGGGTAGTTAGTGAGCTTGACGCGTGTGAACACCAAAAATGGCCATTACCGTTGCAATTTCCACAGAAAGAAACATAAAATGCATTCTATTGTCTGAAATGAAACCCTTTAAGTTTCTTAGTTCTCCCATTTGGAAATTTTACTTTCACTGCAGGATCCCTTACATGGCCTAGTCACATTGTCCACTCTTAAGGCCTTGAGGCACATTTATTTTATCCTTATGTGCTCGTATTTATTGCTTTCCTTGTAAACTAGCAGTTTATGGGAGGTCTCCTCGCACGATTTCATAGCTTCGTTCATGGAACTTTATCATAAGTGGTACATTCCAGCATGCATAGGTCCCAAAAGAGTTCTTGACACTCCACTAGAACTTTATAATCCAACTGCTACATGGGAGGATGCTACCTTATGGCTTTAAGTCTGGAACTCCTATACAAGGGTTACCAAAAAATGAGAATTACTTCCTGTAGGCTGGCAATGCTGACCTCTGCCACTAAGTACGTTTATCAGGCACGCTTTCTGCCCCCTTGTCCAGAGTAGTGTTCACGCGACACTATCGCAGCGGACGCAGTGTTTGTTTTATTAAGCCCTCCCCCCACCCGACGCTATTGGTAACTATCTAAATGCATGTACTAAAATTTAATAATCCTGAATGTTTAAAGGCTGAAATACTCTACTCCCCCTCAAGCTCAAAAACGCAAGACGTATTTTCTCATAAAAGGGACGCGGGACATGAAAACTATAGGCTCACTCATTCTATTAAACGTGTTGCATACACACATCGACAGTTAGTCAAAAAAGACATTACTTTGATGGTGATAGTTTGAGGAATAATTTAAAAATGGACGGAGAAATACTCATGCAGAGGTCAATACGCAACCTTAGGGATATGTTATTGAAACCGATCAGCTGAGGTCAACTCTGAACGCTTAGTGACCTTCATCCACATAGGTGTCCGACTTAGCATTCTTTCACACAGAGGAATCCACAATAAAGAGCTATAAATGTACAGAAAGTAATTTCTAACTTGAAGTAAATCAGCATATTCTAGGATCTATTGGCATAGACCATGATTTGATGTGAATATTTGAGCCGAAGTTCATCAGCCACTGTGGTTGAACCGTGTAATATTCGATAAACTGCCACAGACATACATTGAAATTGAAACATAAAACATATGGGTACCAGCTAAAAGCTTACGCACGCGTTTGCCGATATACTCATCCGCTGCATGACACAACTACCAGGAATTAGGCTCATCAGTGGGTCCCTCTAGTTTTTAAATTTTAGCTTTTTAATTTCCTCAGAAATTAACTGAGTATTTACGAGAGCATTTACTAGGACCTATCAGAACGCACATTGGAAAGGCTGGGGGATTTGCTGATGGGCCGAACGCCTGGCAGTTGTGCCATGCAGCGGCACAATATCGGCAAAGCACGTGTCTGGGCTGGTACCGAGTGCTGTCTGTTGGCAGATTGTGAATATTACGCAATTATCCGGCAATGGATGATGGACATCCAGAAACGGTCTCTAAGCCCACATACGCTGCTTAAATCGGCCAAGCTCCAATTTGATGTGTAACGTGATAACGACTTCAGAAGGAGAATTGATAACAGAAAAGAGGATTGTATTCTTTCGGCGTCGGGGATTCAAGGCTGGAGCCAACATCAGAAACGAAAAATATGAGAGCTACAGACGTACGTGAGGTGCAATATTGCAGTTGCTTCGCAACCAGGCAAGCCTACAAAGAGAAGCCACTCTCGCCTTCGTCGCAACTGTTCGTATTCGGTGCGATAATGGTTGATGATCCTGCATCCAAATCGGTACTGGCCACTTTTTTACCGTGAGTAACTGACAAAATAACCACCTGGCTCACCGGTGCTGTCATGGGTTAGCCGGAAGAAGTTATCCAAACGTGGATGCTCGAACTCGCAATAACAGGAAGGGGGAGTATGTCACCATCTTTCCGAGCAGCCACTGGACTACGTGTTCTCCAAGGACAGTACAGTGTTAAAAGGTAGAGCGCTGCATCGGATCAAACCGAGACATCTGAGTTTTTCAAAATTGGTTCAAACTAATTATTCAAAGCTGCTGAAAATACTTAGTGATTAAGTGAGCCCGCTAGTCATATGTTTGCAGTCCAGATTAATTGCTTAGGAAATCCTGCTTGGGCAGTCAGCTTTTTTTTATTAGAATTGGTGGATTGTGGTAAGCTGGATGGGTAACTTAACCCACGTGTGATTAAACTCACGGTTGTCGGTGGGGCCTCGCAGCTCAGTTGGTTAGAGCCTTCGATGTATTGAAGCCTTTCCCTTGCTGCTGTGGGTTCAAAACCTAACTGAGTTTCCAGAGTGAGTCAAGTGAATGCTGATACTGACAGTTGTCTTCTCGGTAAACTGAGACCGCACACAGTTATCGACAAAGGTCACGCAGGTTCCTGATGTCACGATAGCATGAGTGACGGAAGATAGATCAAAAATCGGAGGCTTCGTCAGTGTCAAATTAAGTTAAGCAAGGATGCACCCTCTTCCAAAACCCATTCCAATCTAATTTTTTGCATAATAGGGGTTGAATTTCTACTGAGCAAATCGACCAGCCATCGCCAGTAAGTATCAGATCGTTAGAAAGTCAAAAAACCACATATCTGGGGCATCTCATCGAAAAAGCCCCAAGTTAAAGACCAGTAAACACCGCAACTGCAGCAGGCACACGACGAAGTTTGGAAACTCCGATTAACCACCGACACACAGAAAATGTTAACTAACCGGCGCCAACCTGCTGAACCCGCAACAACTACTGTAGATCAATTCTTTTACAGCCTGAACCTGTAAGGCCCTTTGGATCATTGACAGGCGAGAACACTCAGTTTGGAATTTCCATAGCACTCCTTGAACGCGAAACTCAGGATGTATGGGAGGGGGACTGTCAGTGCGAATATGTGGCGTAGAGACTCAATTGAACAATCTAGTGAAGCGAGACGAGAAAGGTCAATCATATTTAAAAGCCATTGGGTGTTATGAAGATTCAATACCAGGGGTGAGGACAAGTGGACGCTGACCCAGAAGCTTAGGGCAGCTAGATGGAACCTTATAAATCACACGGGGGAGCTTCGTTGGGTTTTAATCTGAGGCATGGAATCAACATGTGCGACAATGGGACTGTTCGTGTTTCTATTTTCGCTTTGTTCTAAACATGCCGGATGGTGCTCTCGTAGGGTTTATGATAGGCACCGACTCATGCGACTCAACCTCCACAGGAGCAAGAGAAGGAATGAATGTACTTTTCGTGACTACCGACAAAAAAATGCAAAACCTTAAGGCCCCTTTTTCAAGGAGACGCTCAATGTGAACTAAGAAGACGCCTTGATCAAGTTGTCTCATGAACCTTCCAAAAGGAAGGTTTCGAAGATTATTCTTTGCCAACTTCAATTTACGCGAAGAAGGTTGCCATTTTAGACCACCTCAATGTGCATTAACTCCTTCACTGGCTGCTTTGGGGCAGTTTATATTGGTCACACGCGTCAGCACCTTTCCAAAAGGAACACGAGAACACCTTCCGGCATAACTGGCAGAGGTAGGAGCATAAAGGATGCCATTCTCGCACATCTTGTTGATTCCGGACATCGTGAGAACACCGAACGAAGCTCTTTGCGTGGTGTATAAGGACCCATCGAGCTACCCTAAGCTGCTGGGCCAGCGTCTGCTTGCAGCCCTAGAAGCAACAGAACCAGCGACCATCAGGTGACGAAAATCGGTCTTGGAAACACCGAAGAGAACTTGCGCGTTTACTGATTTTAAAGATCGACTAACTGTAGGCAACTATCCGCTCCCTTTCGCCCGCCCCTCCCTTAATATTGACTCTATCATAACCCTCACTTCTTTTTGATCCCCCCTCGCCTTCATATTCCGACTGCCACTTGCGTTTTGAGACGACATTTTATTGATTTTGCCAATCACTGACCGCGTTCCCGTATAAAACGGAAAATACAGAGGTCATTTAAACATTATGAACACAGCAAAAAGCAACGTCCTAACTGTGAGACAAAGTACTGAAAAGACAAATTCTCCTTAATCGCCTCTAACAAGTGCTAAGATACAATAAGACTGCGATTTTAGAAGGAGCTTGCACAGTCTAATGATCGCAAATAAAATCCGAACCAGACCAACTGAGTTCCCGTGTATCGCAGATCATTTTGGAGCGTCTAAATAGAATGTTTGTTTAAGTCAAACAAAGTTTTTTTTGATAAGGAAGAAGTTGCAGATGCGTTCTAAGAAAGCGAAGATTAACGCAATACCAGGTAGCCCAATAAAATTTAAACTAGAATCCAACAAAAGCATGATGACTACACTAATCGTAGGGGGAGACGGTGAAATACCGTCACTGGGTGGACTGTTGAAGAAGAAAACACAAATATTCTGTCACCTTTCCGAAGATGGACATCTGGTGAATTTCGAATAAGTGACGCTGGTAAACGGTCAGTAAAGGGCAGGCAGTGTTCGTGAGTTTTAGAATACCACTTGTCAGGCAAAAAGTACACTCAAATAACTGAAAACCAGGCACCTTTTTGGGGTTTAAAAATGTGATACGCCTGATAGCCTTAGCTGAATCTCCATATTTGGGGACTCCAGGGGTTGCGTTATGAACCGAGAATTCATAAGCGAAACTACTTCTGTGGACAAATTTTAAACATGACGAACTCCACAACTTACAGAGAAAGAAAGGAACATCCCTCCTAAATATGGAAACTGTGCAACGTTTTTATATGATTTACTTAACACAGGTGACTGAAGCCTAAATTCGGTGTGAAATTAGCCACTGTTTTTTGCAATCGGGGACTGGCTGCTTCATTATGACAACGCACCTGCCCAAAAAACCGTCAAAATCAACAATTTTTCGCGAAAAAAACATAACAACGGTTTCTCAACGCCCTTACTTGATCGAAATATCCCTCTGTGCCTTCTTATTCTCAGGAAGGCAGAAACCTCTACAGGGAAAGCTGACTTAAAATCGGTGGAGCTGCTTATCTGCGTTAGTTCGGAAGAATATAAAAGTTTCGAACAGTGGACAATCCATTGGGAAATGGGCCTATTATTTAATGGACAGTATTTTGAAGAGGATTAATGTTTTCCAGATGTAAGGTTTAAGTTAAACAAATTAATAAACAACCCTCGTTTTTAGGTATCTAGTCGTATGTGCATTTTGATTCTTAAAGACAACCTTTAGACAGTTGCAGCCGCCTATCCTATGCCCTTACTCAGAACTCGCCGGCCAGTAAATCAATCGTCTTCATGAACGCTCTCCTCAATTCCGATTGGCTGAAATGACGACGAATTTCACCTTGGTTTCTTCCTGTAGACAAGAAGGACCATATCCTTTAGAATATTGTCCAAACAGACACCTTTGCTTCCTAGACTTTAAAGTGCCTATTTTTTCCACGACTTGCTACGAAACGCTCAGGCAAACTTACGATCAACCAGTCGAGGTAAACATTATTAATAAGCAGGAAGTTAGCTATTCTTGTCTTATTAAAATAGGATTTTTGGTCAAGTCAGCGACATTCAGGGCGTCTTGAGGGGCCTGAAAGACATCGACGGAAGTGGGTAAACAAAATTGACAATGAGGTAGCCTTACTAACCCGAAGGCCACTTGGACTTGTTTTGTTAATTGCTATTTCGCTATTGAGGATAGGTATAAAATAAGCAGAGAAGGGAGGGTGAATTTTATACTGCGCAGAACTGCCTAATGATTTTTTTCACGCCGATAATTGAAGTGGCGCCCACGAAAGGTTTCCGTATCAGATATTCGCCCACCACAGAGAGAAAAACTAAAGGAGTTACTTGGCCACTTTGATTAAGACAGATTTTTGATAGATGACGGCTATCATTCCCTTAGCGTCCTCTGCGTCATTCAGAGGGAAGTCCTAAATAGTTCATAAAAGCGGTTTGTAAGAGGTGGTGGGGGACAGGGATAATTTTAGTCAATGTAAACGGAAAAGGCCATTAAGAAAAGGTGGAGCCGATTCCTGTCTGGGCTAAAGTCGCATGAGACTTGCACATACAGTGGTGTTTTTCTGTCAAGCGAGTACAAGAAAGCATGCTTTTACGCATTTATTCCATGAAAAAGATTCTGAAAGTTATAAGAACACTGAAAATCAATGGGAAAAATCTATACTACTTAAGTAGTCATTTTGTTACCGAATATATTTTCTGCTGGCCACCGGAAAAAAGCTTATTAAAAAGCCGGCATTCTAACGTGACTGAAATACCTTCGGATTCTGCTTTAAGCCACTTCCACCCTAATCCGAAAACACGTTTCATAATTTCGGTTAACATTTGATGAGATAGGTCGGCTACTGTAGGCTTAGGACAAGGCATCCAGTCGCCTCGTATCTTGGCAGCGACGGTAAGGCATAAAAACAGTAGAGCATGGAGGATTTCAAATTGTCTAAGAGAAAAGATAAGGTCTCTAGGCAACAGAGTTCCGTGGAATTCCCCTGAAGCCAAAGAGAAATGGATTTAAACGTCAGGAACGTGCCATTTTGTTTAAACTTATTGCCTAGAAAGAGTACACCAGGCGGAAGACTAGCAAACGATGAGAGAGGGAGTGCCTGCATTGAGACATATTCTGTTCAGTTATTTAATCACCGTCATGTTGGGGCCATTTTAGGCCGATCATATCACCTTGCAAGGTTCAAGCTTTGTTGACGGGCAGTCTATGGTGTCATGGGTGAATGCAGTCGCCAAATCGGACGGTTCATCCATAAATGCTGGGAAGATCAGAGTGTTTTTGAGCTGCAGCCCTGAACCGACTTTGCCTCATATGCGACAGCTCAGACTCGCTGCGAAAACATTGCGAGGGTAGCTCAGGCCATCTAGAAAGACGACTTAGATGGCTTAGGAATGTTCTTCGTCATCCGCCTATCGTTTTCAGTGTTGCTGTACTCGATCCAGCATTGCTACCCACTTGACGGCGTTGAAGACCCAATTAACGTAAAAGCAGGCTTTACAGAGTTCGTTAAGATACGGAAGTGTTTATTGGACCTTCAGTATTCGATCTGCATCGTTTACGTGGAGAATTGGTGGGGCGGTTCAGAGCAGTTGCCGTGAATGGTCAGTCCTGGAGAGGTACAAGCCGTGGCATCATCGAGGCAGGATGATTTGCGCGTGAAATTGTTTACGGTGGAGCAGTGCACGACTTTTTCCAGTCGGTCTCCGCTAGCAAGACTGCACCAGAACGATTGTAAAAATGAGTGGATGCAACGGCTGGTCAGACACTATATTTAAATTGTCACATGCTCCACAACTACCTACTGGTTCATATTGCCGACTGAAACAGCCATCTTTGTCCAAACGCCCACCATCCGGATAGTTAAACCAGGCCGGCTACCCTCATTTGGTCGAGTCTGCCGGTCGAATAAACTTCAGAGATGGGACCTCAGGGTAGGCAGTAATTCACGGAAGGGAGGATGAGGAGAAGAGAAGGCAACAAATGCCATAGAGTTACGTGTGGGTAGCCTTTTGGATGGGCCTCTAAAACGGACCACGAGCGAGATACGCTGGGCCAACATGTGGACCAGATTAAGGTGCGAAACGCGTTAGCTGGGTTGTACAGAGTCCGCGAGTCCCATAAAAAATGCCCAACATGGGTGGGGTTGACACGCCTAGGTGCAGACTCACGCCGTGCGAGCTACTTGCGTCTAATCCCCGCATTAGGTTTTTGATCGACTCGGAAGGTAGAGCGCTGCACGAGAGAGAGAGAGAGAGAGAGAGAGAGAGAGTGCCCCCGACTCTAGGGACTTCGTCGTCATGGGACTTCAGCAAATTACCGCATTATAAACAATAGGATGCGCTTTTAAACTCTCAAGAAACGCAAAAAGTGGGGACTTGGAAGGCTGCCAACTGACGGCCTAACACGGGCCTCTCAGGATGTAGATGCAGGCTGCAAGGGCTCCTTCTGAATATGAACTCTATGGCACTCCTACTCAGAAGGGATCTCAGCCACCTCCTGAAAACCTGGCCCCTGTCTGTGAAGACCAGGTCGTAGACGAGATGTTTAGCTCAATCAGCTATTGTACCCGATCCCGCGTTCAACGGTCTTGTCATCGGGCCTACGTAAGTGTGAGAGAGTTTTGGAGTTCACACACTCGAAACATTCATCTCCGAGCCTTCGGCTGCATTTTTAGGTCATTGGATGCGCAAAAGAGAAAGTGAGATGCTGGCCAATTCAGAACGGGGAGACATTCGGAAGTTACAGCAGATGCCCCGAGAAAACGCAGTCAGCGAAAAATGTCAAAATTCGATGTTGGCAGAAGATGTCAGTTAACAATATAAGACAGCTTATATCGGTTTCATCAGCGCTGGGTTGCTAACCATGTCTGCTGGCAGAAGGCGAGCCACCTAATGGTATCAAAAACTATAAAATTGCGCTCAGTCGCTTAAGCAAATAAAGTTGATTAGGCGGACCGCGAAACTGCTTTAGTTGCTCCGTCAGCTCGCTTCTAAGGCCATGCAGTCGAAATTCAATGACAAAAATTAACGCTCCTGAAAAAGCGACAAACGGATTGTCGATAAGTGTGGCCCGATGTTAATTCTGGGGCACTCGAGAATGAGTGCTTTGGACATGGTCCAAAGTAATACAGCACCCTCATTCTGCTTAAGTTCTTTGAAGGGGAAGAGGAAGCCAACTGTCTCACGGAACAACATGGACGATACACTAACTTTTAGACTTTCGGAACGTCCTCTCGCTTCCATGGATGCTTAAATGTGATTCAGGATGCTTCTTGTTCTAGCAGGGGCTATTCCAACTAAATATTTACCCTTCGAAGGGTCTTGGAGCAGTGGCATTTCGCTCGGCTGCAGATGTGTTTTTCGAATTCACCATTTTGTTAAAGCGCTCGACTAAGAGTCCTCTGGAAGACGATGGAAACTGAGGTTAGGCTTACATTATCAACTATCTTGAAGAAAAGTTCAAACACAAAGTGAAAAGAGTGAGAAATTTGCCGTAAAAGCTGACACCACATAGGTCCGCCGTCAGCTCGATAGATACGACTGACGTACTCATTGTCACGTTAAGACGGCGGTGTCAAGTTTCATCATATTTCAAATTGTCCTACTCCAAGCAAACCGCTTCGACTTATCATAATTTGCTCTTGAACCCTGGCGTTCTGAGTAAAACCAAACGAACCAAACCCCAAACGCTGTAGAGATCGACCTTTCGGGAACTGGGTGATGAGTGGTTTGGATTACACGCTACTTTTTCCACGTCAGTTCCTTCTCTCTAAGAACAGCGAAAAGGATAGCGGTAAGTAACGTACAGCCTCTTATCCGGTCATTTTCTGTAGGACTTTAAATCTATTTGAAAGACTCGGGAAAAAACTCAAAGCTAAAAACCACAGTTCTACTTCAAGGAAGCATGGGCCCTATACACTGTGGAGTTAAAGAAGTTCTATAAAAGGGTACTAAAAAATGAAAAAGTTTTGTTTGTAGACAAGTGGTTTGGAAATGCTGACCGCTCCCACTAGGTAAGTTTACTAAACACTCTTTCTGTCCAATTTGCCTAGTTCGCTTCACGAGAAACCATCACAGAAAACAGAATAATTGTTTTATTAAACCCTCTATCAACGCTCTCGTTTTTTCTATAAAATATACTTGAATTTTAAAGGCTAGCGAAAATCAATACGAAAATGCATACTGGTTAGGCATAACGCGGCCGAACAGAGGTCCATTCAAAAGCCGGCATCCGGACGCGTCAAAAATATCTTGGTAATCAATATTAAAAACCCCAGTTTAGCAATCCTTCCTATTTAAAACGCATTTCATAATTTTCGTTACAATATCATGAGATCAGCTCATCATTGCTGCCACCGGCAAGGACTGATGGTTTAACCACCTCGGTAGAGTTTATGACAGGCAGACAGGAATCCAGCGTATAAACACAACAAAATACGCGCGAATTCAGGCTAATGTTTGCAGTACAGATGATCGGCCTTGCCCCTTATAACTGTTGTTCGGTGTGTTGCCAATTTTATGTCTGACGACGGAATCCAGTAAGAGTTCAAAAGCTCACATGAATAACAAAAAAATGATCCGGGCACTCGAACTGTCATCTTCTACTAAAACAACAGACGCGAGGCAGAAGAAGGAAAATCAAGTGGGGTCCAAAACTCTCACGAATTTGCCGACAGCGTATAAAACGAGAAGACGATACAAGCCGGAAAAGATTACTGACTCCGCAGAGCAAAAGAGCTGTATTCCTATCTGATATAAGTCCACAGCTACAGTGAGGAGACCCCATTTACTCGTTGAATAGAGAATTCCAAAAGGCCTAAGAAACAGTTTCAGCTTTTTTTATTCTTCAGAAATTAATTTTTAACTTGGACCAAACGAGTTTATTCAGGTTCTATAGGCACAAAACCTAATTTGATATGAATATTTGGGCCGAAGTCCATCAGCCACTGCGAGATAACCGCGTAATATTCACAAGTCTCCAACAGGGAGTCAGTAGTATAACTTATGATATAATTTACCAAACTGGTAGCTCAGATACTAGCTAAAAGCCCAGACACGTGTTTCGCCGATATTCATGGCACAGTTGCGAAGGGTTGGTAACATCAGTGGCTTCCCTCAACATTCATTGTGTGCTATGTGGTAGATACACCAGTTTTGAAAATTCAGCTCTCTGATTTCCTCGGAAATTAATTTTTGAATTGGACAATTTGAGTTTTCTCAGGGTCTATAGGTAGCACAGCGAAATGCAGAGGGTGTAAATTGGCTATCAAAGGACGTGGTTGGAGGAATGCGACTAGGTGCCCCGCTCACATGTTGGCCGCAAATGCATGAGAGAAACTCGGCTACGATGGTAGCCGCGAGGTTAGATGACGACGGGAAACTGCATCTCAGAAAGACACACTGTCAACGTCACCTATGTCATTTGTGTTGCAGTCGCTTCGTCGTACTACGCATTCAAGAACTCCATACTCCGAGTTCGCCTTCATAAAAAAAACGTCTGGCAAAAGCTGCGAGCAACCGGCTCCGAAACTACGGCGCGAGTCAGGAATGCGGCGGAAACCGGGGTGCTTGTTAGCCCCGACTTAGGTAAAGGGACCAGACCATGGACTGGGCGAAGAGTACTTTTCTAAACAGGCGGCTGTGCACAGGTATTGTTGAGAAAAACACCGGGGCTCATAAAACGTGACATTGATCGTGTGCCCTGCTCACGTAGTACATGCAAGCTGCTGCTGCTGCTGCCGATGTCACATGAGGATGGGCGACGCACCCCATCCACCCCCACCCCACCGACATCAATCAGGAGAGACAGAATTCGCGTACTTTTCTGGCGCTTTAAGCAGACATCGTACTGCGAAGTCTCGCTGCCCCATCTCCTTCTGCTTCTCTTTGTTTAATACTATCAAGCGAGCGTGCTGTTTACCGGCCCATAGCAGCAACAGCAGCAGCTCGCGATGCCCTGCAGTGCTGGTAAAGGACTGCCTGACAGGTAACTGGCATCCAAATGCAACATGCGACTGAGTACATCGGAGAGCTTACTTAAAAGTGGGTATAGGTACAGAAGTCAACTCAGCGTGAGCACATCTCGGCTCTTGCGGAGGCCCTTGGAGGCCTACTTTGTGGTCAGCTAAAACGGTAGACGGGATGCGTCTGACGGTTAAAACCTCGGCAGCACGGGAAAGCAAACACCCGGATTCCAATCATGAAAAAGTTGAAGTAAACTACCTGCGTATTCGAGACAGAAAAAGCACATTTTGAGGCCAAGAATATCGTCAACACATCCAGAGTTGCAGACACACGAAACAGCGAAGAAGAAGAAGATGAAAGGAGAAGACTTGTAAGACAACATTTGGGAAAGGGGGACGACTTAAAAGCAACAGACTAAGCTTTTGAGTGAAGAAAGATGACTCATGTAGCAGCATAAGGATGGACTAATGATTAAAGTTTGACCCGTTCACCCACATTAAGACGCACTGGTGCAGTAAGGGTGGCTTGCCGCCGCGATTAATGACCACGAAATGCTGGTAACAGCACAGTTGCGGGCAGCTAAGGCCAGGAGTTTTCCGGGGCAAGTGCAGTGTTTGCGGCGTGCACTTCCACGTGCCTTTTTTACTCAAGTAGTCAAATAAAAAATGTAATATTTTCACTATACGAATGCTCGAAGCACGGTCAATAAGTATCAGACAAAATAATTTGACGCATGTTTCCCAATTTAACGTTTCCTGTCAACGTTGACTATTTCATGTCGTCCAGGTGAACTTCTTGTTGTGTCTTTGCTTCCTGGCTGTGTGTGAGTGTGCTTTATTTAATCACCACCAATGCACAAAGACTCTTAGTTTAAAATCTGTCCTACACAAGCTCATTTTTCATGAAAATTGCAGGTTTTCGAGATGCTAAGTATATTCGTCAAACACAACACTTTCTACAACCAGAGACGCAAACAGGGAACTCCAACCGGCAGGTCAGCGTGTTTATTTGAGTAAAGAATGAAAAAAGGAGACATTCTCTCCTTGGATGGCATCAGCTATCAAGATGATCGCCAGACCTATCAGGACAAATTTCATCTCAACATGAACAAAAAATGTTCGCGCCATGTCATTGGCTAGAATACTGCACTAGCTGGGAGGATTGGAGGCTTAGATGCACTAAAAGATGGTGAACACCGTAAGGACATCGATGGCATGCAGAAAAAAATAGTTTCTAAATAAACAAAGAAGAGAATAAAACACAAAGTTGTTTAGAGAACGTGGCTGGACGGCGTTATGAGCTACAACTGGGCCAATTAAAGTGGACTATGCACAAAAGTATATTCGAGTGAAGTGTCTGGCATTTCGATTCCACTTGAGTATCAATATAAAGATTATATAGTTACTGAAACAGAAGAAAGAGCATTTATATCAAAAGTACGCGTTCTACTTATTCTTGCAGGTCTCATTCTACAGTTTATGGTGTAAACAGGTATCACTGTCCCCAGTTACAGAGGAAGTGGACCCAAGTTTGCAAATGCCTATTCTGCCATGCGAATTCAAGTCTTACCCACTGGCGTATCCACAGACTGACACTTACAACCAATGCGGCGATAAATCTGACAGTCACAAATATCGGACACATGTAGACAAGTAGAAAGCAAGCAATAGGCAGAACGCATTAATTAACAGTCCTTCGTTCAGCACATTCAAAATATCCAACTTAAAAGACACTGAAACCATCTGAAAAATTTAAGCATAAATGAATCTCTAAGTCAAGATTTCTGGCAATAAGCTTGCGTGAATTGGCGGAGACAGCAACTGTTGGCGGATTCCTTTGAAATGTAAAGTCGCCAGACGGTAAGTGGAAGTAGGAAAGGAAGTGTAAAGGAGATGCAGGGCATTACTTTCGAGGTTGAGGGTGCAACACATTTCCTCGAAGGAATTTCTCAACAGTGCGGCACAGTCGGCAAAAGCAAAGTTTGGGAGCTGGCCTTAAAATAAGTGTGCACTCGAAATTTGGGATGCCGAGAACACAATCAAATCGATTGTGAACCCTGAGAGGACTATTGAGGGAAAAGAACCTTGTGTGACGCCAGTGGTGACAGCGAATTACTTGCTCCCTCCACCACACATTGGAACAGTTCCTTACTTAAATTAATAGATTTTGGGACATAAAAATAGCCTGAAAATCAAAGGCTGCGGAGAAATGAAGGAAACAGACAATTGACTTTGATTACGGACAATGCCGCATCTAGGTATGCTGAGTGTTACGAGTTAGCAATATAAAAAGGTCAGTTTGTGACCTCCAGATTAAAGCGCCTGACCGTTTTATTGCATCGAAGTTCGTTAATATTGAACTCTCGAGACTAAGTGACTTTCATGAACAAAGGTGCTAGATACATATTTAACAGTGTCGAATCTGTAAAAGGAAATTGACTTACGGACGACAACGAGGCTGATGCTCAACTACTACCATTTTTCGAGTACAAAGTGTACGTAAAGTGAGCAAATTAACTGAGGTCCTCGTAGTGGCATTAAAAATCGAAAAAATGGGTATTCTCGAGCATTAGACAGCGTGCGAAAAGTACCAAAGACCTCGTCAGTGAAGGCTTTTTGACAAAGGAAGATAAAAGGTGACTGTGTGGCCGAAATGCAACTAATGAGGTCTCGGCGCTAGGGCACAATTGTTAAATCAGCTCGTTATATACTTCGACAGAATAACAACAATGCACACGATAAATACTGCCATTTAGAAAAGACCACTAACATTGTCTGACAGTTACAGTTCGACCACCGAGTTTGAAAATGTCCACCGCATGCTTAACAACAGGCTTCAAGCAAACGCGGTGACTGGCACGTGAATTAGTTTGAAGTGACAGTAGATTTCCACTGCTCCTACCGCACTCTCTCTTCCCTTACCTGCCCATGCCCGATGTCAACACATAGTGGCTGGCATGGCGAAATCTGCATCTAATTGTATCACCACGCTCCCCGATCTACAACCAACACTCGATCAGTATTTTAACACAAATAACAAGAAGTAAGGCAGCGACGTGGATCCCAGTTCACAGAGTCTGAGCCTTCGTGCAGCTACATCTCATTACACATCACCTGGTCACAGCTTACATTTGGCCAGGATTTGCACAAAAATAACATGAAAAGTGCTGCAGTACGGATTTCAGTTCTTACAGCCTGGGCCGGCGTGCCATTATACCCTGCCTGCACTTGAACAGGACTTGCGGAACAGCTGCGCGGTTCCCTGCTCTCAGCCTAGGCCTGTGTGCCACCAAAATTATAAGCTAACCAATTTTACGCGTCTACATCCAAATTTTAAGCAACAAGTTGTACCAGTGCCAAACAGAGAGGCAGTTTTTGCACCCATTTGCAAGCATGGCAATATTCAGCCATGTAAAAACACTGACGGGATAGATATCCACGACAGAATTTGTGAATGTCCTACTCGGTCGCTTCAATTGCACCTAGAAAGTCGGATAACGCAATTTCAGGCAAATAGTATAAGCAGCACAGCAACAATTTTTCGAATATAACTTGGATATTAACACTAAACTTCAAACAGTTCCACTGATTTGGCATCTGCAATTGATTCTGCTAATCGCTTGCTTGCAGCCGGTGGAAAACGCGAAACCTCAAGGCTGCATGTACTGATTCATATCTACTAGAGTTCGAGTGGATGAGAGTGATGTCTACAACGTGACCACGGTTCATCTCTGCTCAACGATGAGATTGTTGAGATTATAGGCATGCGCTTGCGAAACATCCATAGTCCATCTAGCGCTGATCTTGACTACGTAGAAGTGGGTCTGAGAATCAACTGAAATATAAATCCAATTTGCTTGGATTTTTGGTTACATATCTGCCTGTTTTCGGTAGGTATTTAAACCGTAAGTTTGGAATGAGCAATCAGTTAAGTAGACGAAGTACTAATAATGATGCAATGAATTTGAAGCATGAAGAAAAGAGAATCGGTGACAATTAAAGCTGTCTCATGTCCTAGCAAAGCAATTTAGGTAAGCGGGATGGTGAGCCATAACAGATCTCTAAGCTAATGCGGCAGATCGTCTTACTGTTGGAATAATTCAAGACCACTTTTAAATTCGGCAAGACGTTATTTTGTAGAGCCAGTTGGTCGGAATGAAAGTCTTACAACAGTGGCAAAGTAAGATCTCATAAAGCCGCCTATTCAACTGGCTATCCAAATGATAATACTTATCGGCAAGAGCGCATATTATACGTTAACTCTAGTCTTAAGTCAACACTACGTGGAACGGAGAGTCATATAGCATGACTTCAAAAATTAACATTAAGTTGAACGGAGAGAAAAACAGAAAATTCCCTGGTTCACTTTATTAGAAAGAGGGCATTTTTGATCTTAAGATAGTTTCGGAAAAATGGAGAAGGGAGAGCGCAGCATGTCCTACTATGAAAATAAAATACTGAGCGAAGACGACAGAGCCAAACTTTCAGAAGGCTCTGAACAGAATGTCGTCTATTTTAGGTGTAAAAATGATCCACTGCAATGTATTGCAGAAATAACGGCCTAAATTGGACATTGTGAAAGCTAGTGTTATTATGGCCGGGTCGAATAATAATTGGTTCAAAGCTAGGCTTTAGTCTTGTGTCGTGCACAGGTTGCAGTTATGTCACGTAATTCGATTAACGAAAACCACGTGAAGCTGAAAGTGATCATGATTAAAGAAAAATAGACCATAATGTTCATGCAAAATGCGTACCTGATGCGCACGACATATCAGATCAAAATCGTGCTTTTTTAGGAACTTGGAAACGATCTCGGCTCCAAACGTATAGCTGACCCCACGATCATTTTCACCCCAGGTAACCACATCCTTGCTTGGATCTGACCAGAGTACATCGCAAAGAAGCCCGTGTTCAGGTACATCAGTTGGCCGTGCAATGTGACGAATTTGATCCATGCTGTCCAGCTCCGGAGACAAACCTTATAGTGGTGTATATAAAGTGAAGTACACTCTACCTCCATGGCAGCAGAATATCTTCTCATCAATAATAGCGGCAATCGGCAAGCAGTTAAAGCAATCTGTGAATACTTTCCACAATTTGATGTGATATCTTCGCTTGCCTTAATATTTTCAAAAATGAAAGTGAATGGCGTACATTCATCGTAAAATCCATAAATCCGATTGATAGAAGCACACTCGTGGTTACCCCGCAGGAGGAAGAAGTTCTCCGGAAACTTTATTTTATAGGCAAGAAGAAGGCATATAGTTTCTAACGACTGTTTTCCACGATCAACGTAGTCGCCGAGGAAGAGATAATTGGCGTTTGGAGGCAAACCACCATATTCGAAAAGTCGGAGTAAATCATAATACTGTCCATGCACATCTCCGCATATTTTTACCGGTGCCTCAAGCTCAAGTAGTGCAGGCTGACGCAGAATGATGTCTCGAGCTTTCGTCGCAAGAGAACGTATTTCTGCCTCGGCGAGATGAACAGATTTTCCTGGTCTGGATCCCCTAACTAGGAAATTTCGGTTAAAAATATTTATATGTTACCTTCAAGTAACTTTGCAATTAGCAAATCAACGTTTAGCTTTTCCGTCTCCGCCATCAAGACGCAAACGGAATACCGTTCACCATACTGAATTCATAGGTGTGCTGAAGGTCAGCTAACTCCCATTGTTCTCAGTTTGTATCGGAAAATAAAATATACTGGTACCCAACTAATTGAATGTACTTTCTACAAGAATAAAACTCATATTTGAATTGAGCATAACGAAATCAATCTGGCTTGATGTGCCTCTAATTTCTGACGCAGAAGGGATAGCGGTTTGGGCAGCTCTAGAGCAAGTTCGAGCAACAACCTTGATGGAATTTCATCAGGGCCGGGGATTAACATGCCTTCAGACTTTATAGTTCTTAGAAGACCGCCTCTTCTCAAAAGAGTATAATCTGAATAATTGGCTCTCCCATAGTCTCGTAACTTTATGGAATGAAAACAGCTTCTCTGGTGAAAACCGAGGGAAAGAACTGATATAAGTGTTCAGTTTTGATTTTGATTTCTGATATCTCGAAACCTTCATCGTTTTGCATAACAGGAATTGGTTCCTGTTACTTGTGCGTTTTTGCAAATAGCTGTAGATAAATTTGAGATCGTGAACTGAAGAAGAAGGTTGTTCCTTCACAGGAATCATGACTTTATTCGTCTGATCTTTTGAACTCTTACTGGAGTCCATCTTCAGAGCTAAAACAGCAACATAAACGAATAAAATGTAAAGGTGGAGGGGTCAATCAGACACCAGTGACGCCAGATTGCTAAATCGATTGACCGAGTTCTCATCGGAGGCCCAGGTTTCAATCTAAACAAACATTAGTAACGAAATAAAATTATGACACTATGCGCAGATAAAATGTACAAATATTTAATAAGGTAGGCAGAAATTGTCCTCTTAGGTCAACATTTAGCGATGTTTGAAATAAATAGCAAACTAGACAATTGGCAGTGGAAACTCCTCCCTTTAAATTGAGGCAGAGTCCAAAGGGCCTCCATTTTCGAATACAGTGTAGGAGAAAAAACTGCTTTCAAAAATAAGATAAGGTGGAAGAGTAGGCTAATACTGCAGTAGCCTTTCAGAATGAGATAATTAAAGGTCGATAAGATTCATTCTTGATCACTATGGCTCATTTAACGAAATCTTGCGAAAGGGTGTCAGTGAACTTGAGGCCCCACCATATTAGGATCCAGAATTGAATTTTGATGATGGTAAGTATCCAACGAAATGGTAGAATTTTAGACTGTGTACGTCCGAATGTGTACGTCCGAATGACTTAATCGTTTGGATAACTGATGATATAAGGAGACATCATGGTTCATCGGGGACTCGAGGTAGAGAAAAAATAGTTTCAAGAGGGCCCCTTAAATTTCCGATGGTCATTTCTCTGAATCGTAAAGAAAACTGCTCGGAAAAGAGGAGGAAAATTAAAGGTTAATAGAATCAGTGTTAAGATAAATGTGCAGTCTTTCGCTTGAATATAGATAGACCCGTTAACGACATAATTTCAATTGGCAAGTTATTCCAAAGAATGCTATACCTACAAGCAATGAAAAGAGAGCGTTCAAACGTGGAGGATGCAGGCGGAGGTATAATAAGTGCAGAATGTTTTTGGTCATAAGGAAGACTAGCGGGGGCAATGACAGAAAGCTTGGGGAGATTTGACCTATTTTAGTCGAAAAGGAGACCAAGGCCTGCTCTCAGTCTCCTTACCCAGATAAATTTTAGCTTCCTCAGCTGGCATCTACTTAATTAGGAAGTATTTGAATAAGTCGGAAATAGGAGTTTTTTGTGAAATGGCTGTGGAAATTTTCAATTTTAAAATGGCTAGATTCGTTTATGAAACTAAAGAAAGCACAGCTAAATTCAATAATGGGAAGTACAAACATATGATAAAGTCTTAATTTAATTTCAGGGGGGTAGAAATTATAAGAAATAAGCCAAAAATCTGAGCAGCTTGGCCGTTATTTTATCGGAATTAGGCAAAAGATATAATTTATTGGTGTAGCTTTAAGCCCAAGTCCCTGATGGAGGAACATTTAGTCAATTCAATTCAATTCAATTTATTGAGGGAAATAGGCATGGGCCTTTGAGTACCCTATTTGTAACGTAAAAGTAAGTGTGGTATACAGAGAAATGGTGTGGGTTGCTAAGGTACAAAAGGCGGTCATAAAATATGACAAGTGGTGCACGACTCTCGAGGGTTAAGATAAATTCCTCATCGCTCAGGCTCGTTTTGGAACATAAAACTGTCAAGGTTCCTTTAAAAGCTTTCCAGTGATGGTGACATCACAACGTCTTCAGGGAGGGCATTCCATGGTTTAACCACTCTGACAGAGAAGGAAAACTTGCGCACATCCAGTATCGCCTGCTGGACACGCAGTTTCAATGGGTGACCTCGGAGATGGGTCGTGGCGGCAAATTCAAAGAAGTCCGAGAATTCCAGGCAACAATCCAATCCCTTCACAATGCGGAATGTCTGCAGGAGATCACCACGCATTTGCCTATAACTCAAAGGGAACAGATTAAGATTCAGTAGGTGGGTTGGATATGGCAAGGAGCTTTGACTTCTAACCATTTTGGTTGCTTTCCTCTGTACTATTTCGAGGCAGTTCTGATCTTGAACTGTCCAGGGTTTCCAGGCTTGCATAACATATTCCAAATGCGGCCTAGTGAATGTTCCAAAAGTCTTAACGAAGAGATCTTAATCGAAATCCAAAAAGTCTCGTCTGATGGCTTGCAAACACCGCAAATAATGTCAAGGTCGACGGCGGTTGGTTCAAATTTGAAGATAAGTGAATTCTCAAATTTTCAACTGATTTCTACGTTTCCTGTAGAAAATATTAGCTTAATTATTGACAATTAATTGTATTTCTACCTCATCATCAGCTGCACATACCTGCAGATATTGCAATTGCAAAAGGGAGAAATATAGAGTTTTTAAACTTTTTCACCCTACATAGCCTCATTAAAGTTCTCGCAGATTTACGTCAAAATGACGAAATCTAAAGGCTAATTCTAGAAATAAAGTTGAAAAATTTGTAAGTTTACCTTATTTCCAGCGAAGAATAATTTGTAGTAACTGGTATACCAGTTGATATAATTTTTCATCCTGCATAGCCTCTTCGCTAATTCTATTTTCAGTTTAAACTCGTTACCTAGCAGATATTTGCTTGCAGTGACTTGCTTAAAATATTAAATCTTTTATTCCGCAAAACGTTACTAGTAACAATTTTTCCTTCGTATTATTGATTTGAAAAGTACTTATATTTTAAAACCAATATGAAACCCCAGTCAGTACTTAGACGCAAACATCCTCTTCACGTGAAACTTCCACTAGAACAACCCACCTTAAGCATGAAGAAATTAGATCTTGACGCCCTGGAAAACTTTAATACCTTTATGTCTAAATATGGTTCTCTCTTCACGATCCTTGGTACCATTTTTTTGAGGGAAAGTTGTCTTCACTCACTTCTCAACAATGCGTGAAACTAGAGCCTTTTATAAACATGGTCAGTACTGAGTCACTTGACCGACATAAAAGGAGTTTCAATTTTCTTTTAAAAAACGTTCCCAAGAGTAAAATCCCTCTGGACGTTGCATTTCATTTCCTTTACTCGTGTGGCTTTAACTTTAAAGTCGCTGAAGCTAAAAGGTTATCTTCCCGTAGTAAAAACCCTCCTATTCTGGTCAAACGTTTTTCAGCGATTGAAGTTTACCTTATTTTCTCTAGGCATGAGCACTCAGCTCAATATTTGAAAAAAAACAGGTCGTTTATCTGTAGGGATAAAACCCCAATGGAACGTCGGGTTTCACCCTCATTAGCAAACAAGAAGCCTTGGTATACACCTTCAATACCAAAAGTTATCTCAGAGGTTTGTCCTTAAGCTAAAGCAAGCCCACGGCCTTCCGGATCGACAGGAATTTCGATTCCAGCTGAATCTTCACCCGTTAACCTTGTTTCTAGTTTGAGGGAAATTGTGTCAACTCCACTTCTTTCTCATCCCAAGCAAACCATGCCGGCTATACCTGCCAAATCTAGTAACCCTAAGAAAACTCCTAGTAAAATCTAAATCTGTGGCTAATCCAGGCTTTAAGATCAGCAATGGCATTACCGATGGAAAAACCTGCTAACCCCTCAGCATCTACAATAGCTGCGAACGCTAACGTTAGCATCTTTCCCAACCAAAAATTGTCCGAAATCCACAAATATTTAAGGCTTCTAATTATGCTACCAGTTTTTCGAAATCAATTATTCCTTTTTCAAATGCACGTTTTTCCGCCAATTTTTCACTAACGTCCCTCAAAAATCTCATTTCTATGCCACCCCTATCTTTCAAACGCCACAATATAGCCTTCCCTTCCACGGTTTTTCATCCAAATATGCCGCTGTACAATAATCTCAGTTCTCTTAACAGTAACATTTCTACAAATTGTAGACCCGAGCAATTTTGTTTCCCACCTTTCGTTTCTTCTTTCCAGTTTTCTTCTCCCCCACAAAATTATCCTTTTTATAAATACTGATGAGCGTAACCTGCCGCTCAGGAATACGCTCAGCTTAGTTTCACTCAATGCGAGGTCAGTTGTAAATAAGATGGCTGAGCTTAGAACAGTAGCCTTTGAGCTTGATCCAGATGTGCTGTGCATCACTGAATCCTGGGCTCACTCTCTTATTTCTGACTCGACGCTTGCTATAGATAATTTCAATTTGTACCGACAAGACCGCGCTGAAAAACGTGGCGGTGGTTGCCTCCCTTTATATTAAGTCATCCTTTGTACATTTCCCTTTTTCATCTGAACATTTTGTCTTTTCGGAAATGTATGCTTTGCTTCAGTCATCCTCCCGCACAATAAAAAAAGCGGTAATTGGCTGTGTCTATAATCCTCCGTGTTATTCTGGCAATGAAAAGCGAGCTCTGTGAACTATTTGAAAAAGTTGCAGACACTCAGTTTGATGTCAAAATAATCGTAGGCGATTTTAATCTGCCAGACATTGACTGGCAGGCCAATTCCTCTCCGCCTAAACATCAGAAATTGGTCGATACTATTAACTTTTCAAACATGTCCCAACTGGTCAGATCAGTTACTAGAAATGACAACATTTTAGATTTAATTTTTACAAACGATGTCCACCCTCTCTTTATGAATTTTTCATCATGATCTTTTTCACAAGTGATCACGCAATAATTCACTGTTGTTTTCCAGTTCCCCTTCTTACGAAGCCTGAGGTTAAATGCAATAACCTCGACTTTGCTAACATAAACAATGAAACAGTAAATAATTTCGTTAGCACTCTAGATTGGCATAGCATATTCTCAATCAACGATCTAAACTTTTTCCGTGAGCTATTGCAGAGCCTCACAGAAAAAATCCAGGCTTTTATCCCGTTTAAGATGTTTTAATTCACATTCACCTTCTTCTACTGTTCCGCATTTTTCTCCAGAACAGACTTAAAAATTACGAAAAGCAACTTAAAGATTCATCTAAAAAGCTCTTTGTCAGTTCATTTTAAGGATTGCACAAATATTTGAATTAGCACCGAGAATAAGGCTCGCGCGAGATAAGCGTAGGGAGTCTCGGGCATTGAGTGATGCCAATTCATCCAAATCTGTTGCTCAAATCTTTCATGTTCGGTCATCGGCTAGGCGTCTGAATGTCACTCCGCCCTTACTTGACTGTAACAGAAAATTTGTTACAGATGATTTGGCCAAAGCAGAATTGTTAAACTCGTTTTTTGCCAACCACTTTACCACTGAAACAAGCCTCACTCCCACAATTTGTCTGCTTTCAAATTCGCTTCTTACAACTATTAATTTCTCGCCTTCATGTATTCAAAAGAAATAAGCTCACCTACAAAAATTCACATTCAGTTGGAACTGATAACATTCCAAAACTCACTTATTAAACAGTTAAGGGATTTTCCACCCTTACTAAGCAAGTTATTCTCAGTATTTCTCGATAATGGTTTCTTCCCCGATTATTGGAAAACTTCTATTATAATACCAGTTTTTAAATCTGGTTCCCGCTCGGACATTCATAACTATCGCGGTGTTCATAAAACGCCCTCTCTTGCTAAACTCTTCGAAAAACTAATTGCAAAACAAATCACGGATTTTTTTGCATAAGCAATAAAATTTTCAACTTTTCCCAACACGGCTTCTTACCGGACCGTTCTTGTGAAACCTGCCACATGTCTTTTTTCTAAAATCTACTAACCTCTCTTCGTAATGATTTTTCTATCTGTAGTAGTTATCTATTTTTGATCTTAGTAAGGCATTCGATAAGGTGCCTCATAAACGGCTTCTAGCTAATCCAGAAGCTATAGGATTTCGTAGTCCCTTACTGACTTTCATTAGATCATGCCAAATGATCGAAAAACAAAACGTTTTAGTAGGGTTCACTCAAGTGCTACCCCGATTGTTAGTGGTGTCCTTCAAGGTACCGTATTAGGTCCTTTGTTGTTCTTACTGTATATAAATGATATTTCATCGATAGTTAAACATTCTCAATCTTTTATTTATGCTGGTGACCTCAAATGCGTGTATTCCTTCTCTAATTCTACAACCGAACGGTGCCTAGAACAAATTCATTCAGAATTAGACGCTCTTTTGGCCTGGAGCTCCACATGGCTAATGGAGTTCTCACCTACTAAGTGTCGCTACATGAGTTTTGGGCCTGTAAGGCTGCCGCAACCTCTTATCTTTGAAGGTTGCCATATGATTGAATGTTCCTCCATCAAGGACTTGGGCTGTAGCTACACCAATAAATTAGATCTTTCGCCTCATGCCGATAGAATTACGGCCAAAGCTGCTCAGAAATGCGGCTTTATTTCTTATAACTTCTTCCTTCCTGAAATTAAATTAAGTATTTATCGTATGTTTGTACTTCCCATTCTTGAATTTTGCTGTCCTTTCTTTGGTTTGATCAACGAATCTAGCCGTTCAAAAATTGAAAATGTCCAAAGACATTTCACAAAAAACTCCTATTTCCGACTCTTTCAACTACTTCCTACTCAACAAGATGCCAACTAACGAAGCTAAAATTTCTTTGGGTCAGGAGACTTGAAGCAGGCTTTTGTCTCCTTTTTAGACTTAATAATAGTTCAACTCTCCCAAATCTTTCTGTCATTACCCCCGTTAGTCTTCCTTATATCCTAAGAAATTCTGCACTAATTATACCTCCCCCTGCATTCTCCACGTGTAAACGTTCTCTCTTCTTTGCTTCTAGGTATAGTTTTCTTTGGAATAACTTGCCAATTAAAATAAGGTCGTTAACTAGTCTATCTGCATTCAAGCGAAGACTGCACATTTATCTTAACACTGATTCTATTAACCTTTTATTTTCCTCATCTTTTCCCAGTAGCTTTCCTCATGACTCGGAGAAAGGACCATCGGGAATTTGAGTAACCCTCTTGAAACTATATTTACGCTACCTCGAGACGCCCATGAACTATAATGTCTCCAGAATCTCCCACGATTAGCCAGAATCTCCCACGATTAGTTATTTCATGTCCTGTTATAAACCACCTACGACGACCTGCAATGCACACAGAGATTAAGAATCTTATCATCTGGTTGTGTTACACCCTCTGGTTATGGGCAAGCTATAAGTGGTGGTTAGTGACCTACAAGACTCATAAATACTTATCTTCTGGCTAGGCACAAGGGCTCTCAATTTAATGATTTATATATCCATTATCTAAAAGCACCTTTTTTTCTATCTTTAAAACTATTTTAAAAAATTATGATAACTTAACATTTAAAATGTTTTTGGATAGCGTCTTTATTTTTATGTATAATTTTATGATTAGTAAACAATTTGCTTTAAAACTAACTTGCAAAACTTATTATTTTTTATCTCTGTCTGTTAGTAGTATGTTTTTTTCCATTTTTAACATCATTTATGCTCTATGTTATTCGAATGTGCAATGAGCCGCACGTCTAGGTTTTGATATAGCTTTATGAAACGAATGGTACTAGCGGTTTCATACAGCTAGATCAAACATAATCAACACTATGATATATAATACAAATATGAAGACTGTATGACTGCATTGAAAGTTTCTTACCGTTGAACTCTTCTTGCTCCTAATCTATTTTCACCTTTTTAGCAATCAGTCAACTAAGTCTAATTATTCGGCAGACCCCACACCGGAATCGACTGCGCTCGCATCTGATTGGAAGTACCTATCCCTTCGAATCGACCGCAGACGTTTCTACCTCTGTCAAATGAATACCCCCGAACGTCAATAACAGACTAGTCTTGACTCTAAACATTATTTCCCTGATACATTCATCTTCATGCTGTATAACTGTTTTAACTTCATTTTTGCTATTTCTAAACCTTGGAAAACAGGTTTTTTTTTACTTAAAAACAAACTCGTCATTTCAACACTGCTATTTAAGCAAACAAACAAACCAAAGCTTAAGTGTTTAATGAAAAGAGGAGTTTGTTTTAGGTTTTTTCCTGTGTTCTAAGGATTTGATGGCGCCAAGCAGTGCCAAATCAATAAACCTATTATATTTGTTGGAGATGATCCGTCCTTAACACCCTGAGGTTCCGCAGGACCCAAGAACGTTATTGCGTACTCCACGTTCTTTCATTAACAAGGTCCTTAAGAACGGGAGATATGTCCATACGGGCATTGGGTGTGGTTTACTGGATGAGTTAAACCACCGGCGAGAAACTAAAATTCCTGAAATGGGCATCCAGTTGCAAATCGATGGAATGAAGTTGTTTAAAGGATCAGGAAAATGCCTGTGGCCTATTCTTGCTCGGGTAAACTACCCGGTAGTTAAACGGCCATTTGTAGTCGGTGTGTTCTCTGGATTCGGCAAGTCGGAGCCACTGGCTGAATTTTTGAGGGTTTGCATTGATAAATTGAAAAAAAATTTTGGGAGCTGGCCTACTGCTTCCACACACTGGGCAAATAATGAAAGTTAAATTATCCAATGTCATATGCTCGCTCATATGTCCGGCAGGTGAAAGCCCACAATGGACACTTTGGATGCGACGGGTAAGTCGTTTGGTGAAGGTAATGAAAAAAAATGTAGGTGCTGTCATTGTGGAAATGCAATTGCTAACCGCATGACTTTCCCCGTGTATAGCGGGCGTCTTCGCGACGACCGTTCTTTTCGCTCACGAAAGCAGGGACTCCACCACAGAAGCATATCGCCTTTCGAGGAGTTACCTTTCGACATGGTTAGTAACTTCCCAATGGACTACATGCACCTGGTGTGCTTAGGTGTAATGTGTAAGTTACTTCATCAGTGGAGATTGTGTGTGAAGAGGTTTTCTCCAGAACTTAATGACCTCATCAAAAAATGCAGCCGTTGCTTGCCGATAGAGTTTTCCCGCAAGTGTAGAACATTAGGTTTTCTCGAGTATTATAGGGCTGCCGAATTTCATCAATTTTTGCTGTACATAGGCCCTGTTGTTTTAAAACCATATATTGACAATGACCGTTAGATGCATTTTTTGCAGTTTTCTGTTGCAGTGTATATTTTTTGTCATCCTATTTTACATAAGACATGGTTTGATTTCGACCGCCTTTTGTTAAATAACTCTGTTTACGATTTTGCCATATTGTACAGTCATGCAGAGGTCCTATATAATATAAATTGCTTAGTTCACCTTCAGGCTCGCAACATGGAACAACTGTGGGCAGCCTTAAACAAAATGCGTAAGGAAATAAGGGCGATGGCTGTCCCCAACACAGCTAGTCAATCAATCAGTCGTTTGCCCCTGTGCACAGAAGAGGCCTACAATGACTTCCTTGGAGGAATGAGTAGAACACAGGATTATGCCAGTAAGGCGGTTTGGATATATTTATTTCTAAACGTTATTCGTGATTTGTAGATAGAAAAGCTGTCAGTGGTAGGAGGAAGAAATGAAAGAGAGTTCGTCCGCGACCTCTTGACATGTTTCATTGAACCACCCTTGTGCCTTAACTTCTGCTGGGCCAGATCCACTGACAAGCGGTCATTTATTGGCTGCCCGCTCTATCGAGTTTTTACAGGTATGTTTAAAATTTTCCCTGACGTCTGCAGAAGCCATTCGCTGAAATACCAGCTTCAATAAATGTTCCACGGATGTTATTCACAGAACAGCTATTGACTGGTTTCATAGTGCCAGAGATAGATTCGGTGGCAGATCCAAACGCCGGGAGGCAACTGAGAAAGTAAACTACTCCATTGAATTAATCCAGCATATTTATTCAGCTTCCGGAATGTTCCACCACTGGTCCAATTTACGGAACAATGTCTTCGTCCGAGGACATGGTAATTATCTCAATGTCTTTACACTAAAACGAAGTTGAGGTTTAAACATTTTTAACTTAGTGATATTTATTTTAATCCTGACTTTGTGATTTATAACTCTTTTCATAATGTTCACAACAGTAACCAACATATTTCTTTATTTTAGGAACAACAACCGGATAACAGCAGCCATGTGGACAACCAATGACAAATTTATCCTGCGCTTGTACAGTGTTAATTAACTATTTTTTACAATCAAATACTTTGCAAATTTCATCTTGACATATCCTATTTCATGAGTGAGTGGGTACATCGCAGGAATGGCTTGAATGGATCCAAACGTTAGCCATATTAATTGTATGAAATTGGGCTGTTAATAGAACAATAATTATGGGTATATCAGTAGTGGCCGATTAAGATGGGGAAGGCTATGGGCAGTGGGCATTCGATATAAAGGGAAAAGGGCTGCTAATGCGAGAAAATCGTGAGGTCCCGCTGCGCAAATTTTTCTAGCGAGGGGGCCAAACAGCCATTTTGCCCCCCCATTGCCCCGCCTGGCCCCCTGGGCCAGAGGGGGCCAGGTAAGGCTGGTGCTCGTAGGGTACCCTACCAGCACAGGGTCCGCCAGTGGAGGGGGCCAGAAGGGGCCAATCCACATTGACTTTTAGGTATCAGTATCAGTATATTTGAGGAAGATGTAGGTGAGTCACCTTTGAATTCCCTATTTGTACGTGCGAGTTGTGGTATCAAAAAATAGTATCTCGATATGTTGGCGAGGCCAACATAGTGGAAAATAGTTGAAAAAGAGCAGACAGTGAAAAAAAACTCCCGGTGATATTTAGGAGAAAAAAACTGTCGCCCCTTGGGAGAGGGTCCAACGGGGGCATTTCGGAGGTCACATGAATCAGCCAGATTCTCCCTTGCTGATTGCAGAGTCCGTTGAGGGATTTCAAAGGCGGAAATATATGTCCAGATCATCCTCGGTCCATTGCGGTTCGAACCAAGGGAGAACGTTCATACACCCCATGGACGACGGTCACCAGGTCCAGCTGATGCAATTACTCACGGTGTGACCAAGGTGTGCAAATAAGTTAAGCAGCGAAGACCTCGAGGACCCCAGCATGAGAATAATGGGAGAATGCAATCCCTCGAACGAAAATAACAACATAAAGAAATGTTACTCAAATATGGCTAGATGTATCATAAATGCCTTATTTTCTGACGTCACACTTGCAGCTTTCAGTTAGTGTTGTAGCTCGCACCATTATATCGATCTAACTTTCGCTTAAAAATCTCCAAGGAGTCCGACATAACAACATCCAGAGGAAGACTATTCCAAGCTTCGACTACTCTTTTGGAGAAGAAGTACTTCCGAGTGTCTAGCCTTGCTCCAGTCACACGTAATTTGAGAGGATGACCTCTCAAGTTCGTTGTTTTTGCTAACTCGAAGAAACCCCTGGGACGAGACAACAGTCCTGGATGCGTACTATGCGGAATGTTAGTATCAGGTCCCCCCGAAGCTGTCTATAGTGTAAGGGAAAGAGATTGAGACTCGACAGCCGTGTTTCATAAGGCTGTGAGCCATGTCCAAGGACAAGTTCGGCTGCTCGCCTTTGGACCTTTTCGAGGATGTTGATGTCCTTCGCCGCCCAGGGTCTCCAAGCTTGGATAGCGGACTCCAACTGTGGCCGCACGAATGTTCCGAAGACTTTAGCGAAGCAGTCGGTAGTGAAGGCTGCAAAAGCTCGTGTAACGAGGTACAGAATCGACATGGCTGACTTCGCTACCTTTGCGCAACGTAGGGAGGGTTTAAGCGAAGGCGTGATCCAGACTCCAAGGTCCTTTTGGACATCCACTTCTTTCAGTGGAATGCCATTCAGACTGTAAACCGTACGGTTCGAAGGATTGCTTTTCCCGACTCGTATGATGTTGCACTTGCTCTCATTAAACGGCAAGAGCCAGTCATTTGACCATTTCTGGAGTCGATTTAAGTTTGCCTGCAAGTTCTCTTCATCAGTCTCAGTTTGAATGACGCGCCAAAGTTTTAGATTATCGGCAAACATGGCAATATCGCAGTCCAGTTCGTGTGCACAATCGTTGATGTAGACAATGAACAAAATAGGGCCGAGAACAGAGCCTTGGGGAACACCCCTCTCAACCTCAACTTTAGTCGACTGTTTGTCGCTGATATGGACAGTTTGTGAGCGGCCAGTTAAGATGTTTTCTATCTATGTCAGAAGTCTACCTCTTACGCCTATGCGGTTGAGTTTATAAAGAAGGCGGTGGTGCGGCACACTATCAAAAGCCTTTTTGAAGTCTATATAGACTGCGTGCACCGTATTTCCACTATCGACCGCTTCAGTCCAACGTTCTAAACAGTAGAGCAAATTTGTGACGCAGGATCTACCTCTACGGAAACCGTGCTGGGCTTTGGATAGCAGATTTTTCTGTTCGAAGAACTGCATAATTTGTTGCTTAATTATTTTTTCCATGATTTTGCAGCAAACTGAAGTTAGGCTGACCGGTCGATAATTGTTTGCAGAGACCCGCTTCCACCCTTATAAAGCGGCGTAATCCATGCGGATTTCCAGTCGGTTGGTAGACTTCCGGTTTGGAAGGATGTTTGGAAAAGCATAGAGTGGTTTTGCCAACTCTCTCGCGGGCTCTTTCAACAGCTTGGCAGGTACTTCATCGGGACCCGGAGACTTAGATTCCTTTAACCCCAAAAGTTCCTTGAGGACAGTAGTCTCGGTGAAATTAACAGTCTCGACTATTGTATCCACTTCGAAGCCATCGGTAGGGTGATCGTATCTCGTTTCCTTTGTGAAAACCGACTGGAAAAATTCCGAAAGATGATCAGCCTTCGCACCATCTTCAGTAAGGTCTATGCCCTCGGCGGTCCTCAGCAGGGGTATCGGATCCTTGTTCCGTGTATTCTGCCTGAGGTAACCGTAAAACAGTTTCGGGTTCACGGTGGCCCGGTTCAGCAGGTCCACTTCGAAAGCCTGTCTTGTTCTAAAAATATGGCCCTTGACCCGATTTCTTCGCATTTTGTACGCATTTAGAGATGCAGGAGTTCTGACCGTAAGCGATTTTTTCCACAATCTCCGCTTTTTGTTAACTTCGATTTTTAAGGCCTGCGTAAGCCATCGCGGTCTGTTGGTTAACCTTTTTCTCAAAATCGGACAGTGATTTTCGATGAGCCTGTGCAGTATGTCCCGGAACGTTTCCCAGTCCTCGGTTATTTTTCCAAAGAATAAAGTTTCCCACTGAGTGCGCATGAGTTCGGCCCTCATTCCACCGAAGTCGCCTTGCCATATATTCCTTCTGATTGTTATGGGTCTTGCTGGTATAGAAAATAGTGAGTACTCCCATCGCAGTACCACGTGGTCACTTTTGCCTAGCGGTGGTAGACATGAAACTTCGTCGATGCTGTCGTGCGACTTTGTGAGAACTAGGTCCAGGCAATTGGCCTGTTGTCCTTCGCACACCCTGGTTGGAAAGTGACGTGCTGTGTGAGACGTAGCTTTAGCGTCGTGCTCAGAAAACAACCGTCAAAGGCTAGATCAGAACTATGTGCGCAGGTTGAGCTCCAGTCGATGTGAGGCGCATTGAAGTCACCCATTATCAGGATATCCAACCATGTAGCAATCTTTTCAAGCTCCTCTAGCAGGTAAGCATCGGCTACGGGGTCTCTTCTCGGTGGGCGGTAGACTGTCAGGACATCTAGACTTGATGTACCTGGCACTTTTACGGATAGCCATATCGCCTCGGAAGTAGACGCAACTTTATAAGTTTTGTCTAAAACTGTAAGTTCGCCTTTCACGCATGTGAGAACGCCACATCCTTGACGCTCTTTCCTGTCTTTTCTAAAAAGTTGGTAGCCAGCCATAGTTACCTCTCGGTCGTCCACTTGTTGGGACAACCAAGTTTCTGTTAAAGAAATTATATCTGGAGATAGATCGCAGACATTAATCTTAAGCTCGTCGAGCTTCGATAATATACTCTGTGCATTGGTGTACAGGAATGTTAGTTTTTGGTTTGCTCGGAAAGTGCTAACAGTCGGGCACGAGCCCCTGATTACTGCGCCAACTGCGTGGTGATCCGGAACGGGCCTCTCCAGGGGGAGAACAATGGACGATGGATCACTTGGTTGTTGTAAATAACCAAATTTGTTTCCCCCTCGCTGAGCCGCCGTCTTTGTTCGATGACAAGTTGATGGCGTTTGTTCCGCTCCGCAGGTGAGAAGTCCTGTTGAAAAAAACTCCAGGGTTTGAGTTTTTTAACTTAAAGCGCCTCGACAGCATGAGACTGGCTTCCTGGCTACTGGTCAAGATAACTTTTAGGGGCCTCGGAAGTGTTGATTCAGATTGGCTTTCGGGCCGTTTCCAAGGCGGAAGGCTTTTTCCAGTTCAATCGACGTATTAGGTTCCAGCATATTATTCAGGAGTTCACGAAAGCGGTTCATGTCTTCAGAATATCGGTCTACTGGAGTCGCAGCCATTGATTCAGGTAGTCCCTGTATTATGAAACTTTTTTTCTGTCCGTGGCATTTTTTGTAACTACGACGCTGTCTTCCACTATTTGGTGGGAAGGTTTCACGTTGCGCACTGGTGATGATGGAGGGGATGCTGATTGGCTATGTGTTGGCTTTGATCCGGTTTTATTTGGTTTCGGCGAATTCCACAGGTGCGACGATTTTGAATCGCAGGTGGTAGTTTCGGTTGGGGAATCGATTCTACTGCTTGTGCTTGGTGTGAGAATCTCAGTAGTTCCTGTGGAGGATAAGGCAATGGTCAAAGCCCCGTGTTCGAGCCTTTTTGAGGAATCTTTCGAAGTCGATTTTCCATTGGCTTTTTCCTTTATGGTGTCAGTTTTGCGTTTTGGACGGCTTTTTTGTTTAAGGTGGACTATTTTTGTCCTGCGCCGTTGGTACTTGTTGTTCGGTAGCCGTAGCAGCTGTCGAAGTTGTTGTTGGGATACCCTTTGATCGAGTATCAATGGATTTGCTTCCGGTAAGTCGTTCAGTGGACTCCTGAGTGGCATCTACTGCTTTATAGGTGCCTTTTAGGGCAGATTTTATTTGTTTTATCTCATCCTCGAGCTGGTTTAGCTTCATGGACAGTTTTTGACAGCCTCCACAAATGGCAGTGTTTTCAATAGCGTGCATATTAATTTGAGAGAGTGCTCGTCGCCGTGATGAGGTGGTCGAGTGGTTAGCGAGCGTCGCCATCGCGTTGGTGGTCGCGGGTTCAATCCCGGCTTGCAGCATGACTTTTTGAATTCTTGTGTGGTGACTTAAGAAGTAACGGGTGGCTAGGTGTAGGTTTACACTATCAGCGCTTTTACACAAGCAGTATATAAATGATCTACTCCGCCTTTTTTGCAAATTAATGAAATCCTCCGAACGTTCTTAACTACTTCTGCTAGTGGAAGTTGTTAAAAATATTTATTATTACGAGTTACTCGATATAAATTGCACAATCAATTAGACAGAATATGGATAATGAACGACTCAGCCTGTTTTGTAGATACTCCTCAGGAAGCCTGACGAGCAGTTAGAGCCTGGATTGGACTGGTAGGTTGTGTAGGCCAAGCCAAGATTTCAGACAGGTTGCTCTATTTGGAGAACTGTCCTAGTCGAACAAAAGTCCTCAGAAACCCTGGAGAGCCGTCAGAGAATGGATTGGACTGGTCGGTTATGTAGGCCAAGATTTCTGACAGTGCTCGATTTGGAGAACTCTCCTGGTCAAACTATGAGGGCATCGAAGGTAACTGAGCGGAAGATTCAATTAATTGATGCAATAATTTGAACCAATCAATGTCTGTGGACTGGTTGTTTCAGTGCAAAGACTCGATTAAATTCGGTCTTCTTGTTGCTCTAAATAATTAAAAAATAATAAGGCTTCCAGTAAGGACTAGAAAAGGTGTCAGTGTTTGAATTTAAACCAAAATAGGCAATATTTATAAGATAAAATACTGTTTAAGCCAGATGAACTGATTTTGGATGGTTTGTTTAAGTCAGACCAATAGACGCCATTTGTCTACCAAGCGTTGGCGGCCTGCCGTGTAACCTGTAAGACTGACTTATCTTTTTCAAAGCTGCTTTTACTCACGCAGGTAATCGAGATGACTGGATATGTTTTATAAGATTATTTTTTACCTTTCCCTTGTAAATTTCATGTAAAGTTACGTAAGCTCTAGTTAACGGTAATTTTGGTAGCTCACTGAATGTTAAATACGCCCTCATACATTTTGTATAGTGTTCTGTTGTCCATGGAAAGTAACCATGAAGCGAAAATATTACGGAATCAAGAGGAGCACCGTGCATTAGCAGGTATTGCGTGCAATGCTGGCGTATTATGCCGCAACCGAAGTAGCAGACTGTCCTTCGCCATCGTCGTCGTCTAATTTAAACCCCTGACCGGAGCCACAAATGCCTGAAATTTTTCCCGAGGTTTCAAATGGTAGGTTTTCAGGCAATATTATTTTGAGTTGGAAGGCAGAATCAATAGGGGTAACGGAACAGACAAGTGAATTAAAAGGCAGATGTTTTGTAGCTGATTTGCAGGACGTCTGCCTGAAGACGAACATGCCACTAGCAACGGTAAAAGCTCTGTTGGACATGCTCCATCCTTACCATCCAGAGGTTCCGAAGGACCAAATAATTTTATTGCGTACTCCACGCACTTGCATTAACAAGGTCCTGAAGAACGGCAGCTATGTCCACATGGGCCCTGGACGTGGTTTACTGGATGAGCTAAACCACCGGCGTGCAACTAAAATTCCTGAAATGGGCATCCAATTGCACATAGATGGAATGAAATTGTTTAAAGGATCAGTACAATGCCTATAACCTATTCTTGCTCGGGTAAACTACCCGGCGGTTGGACGGCCATTTGTAGTCAGTTTGTTCTCTCGATTCGGCAAGCCGGAGCCACTAGATGATTTTCTGAGCGATTGCATTGTTGAATTGAAGAAATTGTGGGAGTTGGCCTATTGGTTCAACAAACTGGGGAAGTGTAGAATTTAGAATTTATATTTGGTTAGCACCGGGAAGGTACTGTCTAAGCAAACATTAGTAACGAAATAAAGTTATGACAATGTGTGCAGATAAAATTTACAAATTCATAACTTGTCCTGCTATGTCAACAGTAAGCAATGTTTTACAATTAATGGTGAACTAGAAAAAAATAGTCAGTGAAAAAAACTCCTACCATGAAAATGGAGGCAGAGTTCAATAGGCCTTTCTTTTCGAATAGAAGGTAGGAGAAAAAAACTGCTTAGGAAAAAATGGTCAGGTGGTAGAATAGGGTAATACTGCAGTAGCATTTCAGAATGAGATAATGAAACGTCGAGGTGATTCGTTCTTGATCACTTAGGCATATGAAAAAGAATCTCACGAAAATGCGTCAATGAACTTAAGTCCTCAGCATCATAGGATCCAGAATTGAATTCTGATGATGGTTAGTATCCAAAGAAACCGCAGCATTTAAGACTGTGGACCACCGAATTTGTACGTCCGAATGACGTCATCGTTTGGAGGATGGGTGATATAAGGAGACATGATAGTTCATGGGCGTCTCGAGGTAGCGTAAATATAGTTTCAAGAGGGTTACTCAAATTCCCGATGGTCCTTTCTCCGAGTCATGGGGAAAGCTACTGGGAAAAGATGAGGAAAATAAAAGGTTAATAGAATCAGTGTTAAGATAAATGTGCAGTCTTCGCTTGAATGCAGATAGACTAGTTAACGACCTTATTTCAATTGGCAAGTTATTCCAAAGAAAACTATACCTAGAAGCAAAGAAGAGAGAGCGTTTACACGTGGAGGATGCTGGGGGAGGTATAATTAGTGCAGAAGTTCTTAGGTTATAAGGAAGACTAACGGGGGTAATAACAGAAAGCTTTGGGAGAGTTGAACTATTATTAAGTCGAAAAAGGAGACAAAAGCCTGCTTCAAGTCTCCTGACCCAAAGAAATTTTAGCTTCGTTAGCTGGTATCTTGTTGAGTAGGAAGTAGTTGAAAGAGTCGGATATAGGAGTTTTTTTGTGAAATGTCTTTGTACATTTTCAATTTTTGAACGGCTAGATTCGTTCATCAAACCAAAGAAAGGACAGCAAAATTCAAGAATGGGAAGTACAAACATACGATAAAGTCTTAATTTAATTTCAGGAAGGTAGAAATTATAAGAAATAAAGCCGCAAATCGGAGCAGCTTTGGCCGTAATTCTATCGGCATGAGGCGAAAGATCTAATTTATTGGTGAAGCTCAAGCCCAAGTCCTTGATGGAGGAACATTCAATCATATGGCAACCTTCAAAGATAAGAGGTTGCGGCAGCCTGACAGGCCCAAAACTCATGTAGCGACACTTAGTAGGTGAGAACTCCATTAGCCATGTGGAGCTCCAGGCCGAAAGAGCGTCTAAGTCTGAATGAATTTGTTCTCGGCACCGTTCGGTTGTAGAGTTAGAGAAGGAATACACGCATTTGAGATCATCAGCATAAATAAAAGATTGAGAATGTTTAACTATCGATGAAATATCATTTATATACAATAAGAACAACAAAGGACCTAATACGGTACTTGAAGGACACCACTAACAATCGGGGTAGCACTTGAGTATGAGGACCCTACTAAAACTTTGTGTTTACGATCATTTAGGTATGATCTAATAAAGTCAGTAAGGGGACTACGAAATCCTATAGCTTCTAGTTTAGCTAGAAGTCGTTTATGAGGCACCTTATCGAATGCCTTACTAAGATCAAAATAGATAACTACTACAGATAGATGATCATTACGAAGAGAGGTTAGTAGATTTTAGAAAAAGACATGTGGCAGGTTTCACAAGAACGGTCCGGTAAGAAGCCGTGTTGGGAGAAGTTGATAATTTTATTGCTTATGCAAAAATCCGTGATTTGTTTTGCAATTAGTTTTTCGAAGAGTTTAGCAAGAGAGGGTGTTTTATGAACACCGCGATAGTTATGAATGTCCGAGCGGGAACCAGATTTAAAACTGGTATTATAATAGAAGTTTTCCAATAATCGGGGAAGAAACCATTTTCGAGAAATACTGAGAATAATTTTCTTAGTAAAGGTGGAAAATCCCTTAACTGTTTAATAAGTGAGTTTGGAATGTTATCAGTTCCAACTGAATGTGAATTTTTTAGGTAAGCTTATTTTTGAATACATGAAGGAGAGAAATTAATGGTTGTTAGAAGCGAATTTGAAAGCAGAGGAATTGTGGGAGTGGGGGCTAGTTTCAGTGGTAAAGTGGTTGGCAAAAAAGGATTTAACAATTCTGGTTTGCCCAAATCATCTGTAACAAATTTTTCTGTTACAGTCGAGTAAGGGCGGAGTTACATTCAGACGCTTAGCCGATGACCGAACATGAAAGATTTGAGCAACAGATTTGGATGAATTGGCATCACTTAGTGCCCGAGACTCCCTACGCTTATCTCGCGCGAGCCTTATTCTCGATGCTAATTCAAATATTTGTGCAATCCTTAAATGAACTGACAAAGAGCTTTCAGATGAATCTTTAAGTTGCTTTCGTAATTTTTTAAGTCTGTTCTGGAGAAAATGCGGAACAGTAGAAGAAGCTGAATTTGAATTAAAAATCTTAAACGGGATAAAAGCCTGGATTTTTTCTGTGAGGCTCTGCAATAGCTCACGGAAAAGTTTAGATCGTTGATTGAGAATATGCTATGCCAATCTAGAGTGCTTACGAAATTATTTACTGTTTCATGGTTTATGTTAGCAAAGTCGAGGTTATTGCATTTAAACTCAGGCTTCGTAAGAAGGGGAATTGGAAAACAACAGTGAATTATTGCTTGATCACTTGTAAATAGATCATGATGAAAATTCATAGAGGGTGAACATCGTTTGTAAAAATTAAATCTAAAATGTTGTCATTTCTAGTAACTGATCTGACCAGTTGGGACATGTTTGTAAAAATAATAGTATCGACCAATTTCTGATGTTTAGGCGGAGAGGAATTAGCCTGCCAGTCAATGTCTGGTAGATTAAAATCGCCTACGATTATTTTGACATCAAACTGAGTGTCTGCAACTTTTTCAAATAGTTCACAGAGCTCCCTTTCATTGCCAGAATAACACGGAGGATTATAGACACAGCCAATTACCGCTTTTTTATTGTGCGGGAGGATGACTGAAGCAAAGCATACATTTCCAGAAAAAGACGAAATGTTCAGATAAAAAGGGAAATGTACAAAGGATGACTTAATATAAAGGAGGCAACCACCGCCACGTTTTTCAGCGCGGTCTTGTCGGTACAAATTGAAATTATCTATAACAAGCGTCGAGTCAGAAATAAGAGAGTGAGCCCAGGATTCAGTGATGCACAGCACATCTGGATCAAGCTCAAAGGATACTGTTCTAAGCTCAGCCATCTTATTTACAACTGACCTCGCATTGAGTGAAACTAAGCTGAGCGTATTCCTGAGCGGCAGGTTACGCTCATCAGTATTTATAAAAAAGGATAATTTGGTGGCGGAGAAGAAAACTGGACAGAAGAAACGAAAGGTGGGAAACAAAATTGCTCTGGTCTACAATTTGTCGAAATGTTACTGTTAAGAGAACTGAGATTATTGTACAGCGGCATATTTGGATGAAAACCTTGGAAGGGAAGGCTATATTGTGGCGTTTGAAAGATAGGAGGTGGCATAGAAATGAGATTTTGATGGACGTTAGCAAAACTTGGCGGAAAACGTGCATTTGAAAAAGGAATAAATGATTTCGAAAAACTGGTAGCATAATTAGAAGCGTTAAATATTTGTGGATTTCGGACAAATTTTGGGTTGGGAAAGATGCTAACGTTAGCCTTCGCAGCTGTTGTAGATGCTGAGGAGTTAGCAGGTTTCCCATCGGTAATGCCATTGCTGATTTTAAAGCCTGAATTAGCCACAGATTTAGATTTACTAGGAGTTTTCTTAGGGTTAGTAGATTTGGCAGGTATAGCAGGCATGGTTTGCTTGGGATGAGAAAGAAGTGGAGTTGACACAATTTCCCTCCCTCAAACCAGAAACAAGGTTAACGGGCGAAGATTCAGCTGGAATCGAAATTCCTGTCGATCCGGAGGGCCGTGGGTTTGCTTTAGCTACAGGACAAACCTCTGAGATAACTTTTGGTATTGAAGGTGTAGACCTAGGCCCTCGTTTGAGTCGAAAACATAATTTAGTCATTAAAGGGGTCCCGGAGTCAGCTTCAAGTATTCCAAAGGAGCGAGTCAAACATGACTTGGATCTCCTTCAATTGTATGCAAAAACGATGCTAACGGACGGTGAGTCCATCCACATTCTCAAGGCATATAGAATAGGGAAAGCTCTGTCCACACCCGAATCAAATTCTCGACCAAGACCTCTTAAAATCATCTTGGAAAACGAAGCACAGGCACAGCTCCTGCTACAGAGAAAAACAACCCTACGGGGCCTGCATTCTGAAGTTTTTTTTCAACCGGAATACGGACTGAAGGAGAGACTAAAAATGAGACAGTTAATAATAGAACTGGAAACACGAAGGACCAATGGCGAGGTACATCTCCAAATAAGAAACGGACAAATTGTTCAAGTGAAAAGAACATTTCTTTGGCCGAAGGCATTCACTCTGACAGCCTAACTGTCCCTTCTCAGAAACCAAAAACGTGCGCCCTTAAATTATTCGTATTAAATGCCAGATCTCTGCTTAATAAGATGCCATTGCTCCAGACTCTGGTTTTCATCCACTGCCCCGACATTGTAATAGTTACAGAGACTTGGGCAACACCCTGTGTATCCAACTCTGAACTCAATATTCAAGGGTACGACTATATTCGTAACGATCGACACGAGGGCCGTGGCGGAGGAAGCTGCATCTATATTAAGCAGCCACTTACCTTTCTGCCGTTGGATAATCGACAATTTACCGCGGTAGAAGAGAGTTGTTGGCTCCGAGTAGTTCTTAAAGATAACTACTCTTTACTCGTCGGTTGTGTCTATCGCCCCCCAAACGCAAGTGGGGATTACGATCTCCGTCTCTCACAGGCATTTCATGCCGCAGTTGACCTAAATATGAAGTACTGCTTGATTGCAGGTGACTTCAATCTCCTGAAGTTCATTGGTTTCCACCTTCCGGTCCTGCAAAGTTCGAAAACTTGCTTTGAGGCCATAGATACTGGCATGTGGGATCAGGTAGTTGATTTTCCCACCCGAGGATCAAACATACTTGATCTTATCTTCTGCAGAGGTTGTCAGCCATTGTCAGTTTCACCTTTAGACCCACTTGGGAGTTCAGACCATGCTATAGTTGCTTCTTCACTAGAAATCGAGGCTGATGAAACGTTTTCAAAAAATATAGCTTTTTCCACGATTTCCGATCAGCAAATATGGGAGAATTACTAACACATCTTAATTCCCACGATTGGACTAACTTCTTTCTATGTTTGGATGTGAATGTTTGTACTGATACATTCTACCAAGTTCTAGGTCCACTCATTTCTCGTTTTGTTCCTCGTAAGAAAATAATTAATGTCAAGGATGAAGTCTACCTCCCTTTACCTTTCCGCCGTAGATTGCGTAGACTCTCGCGTCGTTTTCATCGACTAAATGACACTTCCGTCCTGCCATTGATCCAGCAAATCTTTGAACAGGCTAAGAGGCTCTCCGAAGAAAAAGCGACTAGCTGAAGAGGTTAACTTTGCCGAAAACCCTTCGTACAATGTTGCAAAACTCTTTTCGCGGACTGTTAAATCGCAGAGAAAAACTCAGTACCCTGTACTTCGAGATGCTTTTAGAAACCCTATAGCTGACGCTAAGTTGACGGCTGATAGCTTCAATGCTTTCTTGTCTAGAACTTTCAGTGAACATTCGGTCGCCCCCTTTCCAAACGTCCGGGTTTGGACCGGTAACGTCTCTCGAAAACATAACTTTTTACCCTCTGGGACGTAACTGTAGCCATTCGGCGTTCTCGCCAATCTTACAGTCCTGGACCAGATGGCGTCCCGGTGAGCATTATAAAGGCGGATGCAAATGATATATTTCCGTCACTTCTGTATAAGATATTCAATCTTGCTCTTGAAAGTGAAACCTTCCCTATTTAATGGAAGGAATCACACATTTTGCCTATACCCAAACACGGCAGAACTACGTCATTTGACGACTTTTAGGCCAATAAATACACTGCCAGCAGCCTCGAAGATATTAGAGACCTTGATTAAAGACAAGTTGATGCGTCACCTAACAGAGAATAACCTACTTAATGCGGCTCAGCATGGGTTTTCTCGAAAAAGATCTTGTGACACCTGCCAGCTCTCTTACTTTGATCATGTGCTACAATCTAGAGATAGTGGTTTTGCAATTTACACCGTTTATTTCGACTTCACGAAGGCTTTTGATCGTGTTGACCACGATCTCCTCCTGCTGAAACTTACCTCCTTCGGCATAGGTAACAAGCTTCTGAACTTAATATCCTCCTATTTGAATGATCGCGCACAACGGGTAAAAATTTCCGATGTTATCTCCAACCCCACGCACGTGAGGAGTGGAGTTATTCAGGGTAGTGTACTCGGCCCGCTTCTATTTTGCCTTTTTGTGAACGATGTTCCTGACTGTTTTCAGTATGGTAGGCCCTTTATGTACGCTGATGATTTAAAAGTTGCCTATCGTTATAAACCGGTCGATCGCCACATTGTGCTTGAGCTCTTAAAAAAGGATCTTCAAGCCTTCGCTCAGTGGTGTCGCACATGGCGCCTTTCGCTCTCTTGGCACAAATGCTCCGTTATGGTTAGTTGTGACAACCATCAGCCTCATCTAAGCATAGACGGTCATGACTTAAATGTGCCCGGGTTTATAACGGATCTGGGCATATCATATTCTAGTAGTCTTAATCTGTCAGAGCACTGCGCCCTGATTGTCTCTAAAGCACGCCAAACCACTGGGTTTATTCTCAGAAATTTTAAAACCCTCAATATTAGGACCAGCCTTTTATAAAATGTATGTCAGACCTAGTCTGGAATACTGCTCGTTTCTATTTAGCCTTCTGCACGCGAGTGAACGGAGGAAGATAGAATCAGTCCAGCACTTCTTTACTAAAAGAGTTATTACTTCAGAGCACAGAAACTTGTCCTACCAACAACGCTGTGAGCTTACAAGCCTCGACCCGTTGTGGCTTCGTAGATTACAGAAGGGACTATTTTTACTGTTCAAGCTTTTAAACGGTTTTACCTTTAACCCCCTTACATCCCTGAGGCAGCTCGACCACTGTCGGCGCACCAATCATAGAGATGTATTCTTATTTCTTCCTTTGGCACGCACCGTTAAATACCGTCAGTTTTTTTCGGTAAATGCTATAGCAATCTGGAATAAACTACCCAGAAGTATTAAAATTCAGCAAAACTATCCTTTGTTTACGAGAGCTGTCACTAGTTTTTCTACATTCAGGACACCTTCCGCGAATTTTTGGGTGCTGATTCTCTGGAAGCTCTTTTTCCGTTCTGATGGCGTCCACGGACTCTGAATCCTATGCCGGACTTCATGCTGAAGGCAATATTGCTGGCTCTGCAGTCCGTAATCGGGTTATTCCTCAGTCCACAGCTAGCAGCCGCTCGCCGGCATACTTGCTGCTAGTACAGAAGACCAGATCCACAACACCGAAAGGAGAAGTACTACACTGTGCACCTGTGTCAACACTTCCCTGTCCTAAACTTTAATCTGTTCAACAAGCTGCAGTTTTTTCTCCTGAAAATACCTTAAAGAACGATCAGGAGTTTTTTTCACTGTCAGCTGGACCCCTTACTGTATACATCCCTTTTGACCTTGCCTGTAAACTGGCAATAAATAAAATAATAATAATAATAATATAATAATAATAATATATATAACTTGCCAATTGAAATAAGGTCGTTAACTAGTCTATCTGCATTCAAGCGAAGACTGCACATTTATCTTAACACTGATTCTATTAACCTTTTATTTTCCTCATCTTTTCCCAGTAGCTTTCCCCATGAATCGGAGAAAGGACCATCGGGAATTTGAGTAACCCTCTTGAAACTATATTTACGCTACCTGGAGACGCCCATGAACTATAATGTCTCCTTATATCACCCGTCCTCCAAACGATGACGTCATTCGGACGTACAAATTCGGTGGTCCACAGTCTTAAATGCTGCGGTTTCTTTGGATACTAACCATCATCAGAATTCAATTCTGGATCCTATGATGCTGAGGACTTAAGTTCATTGACGCATGTTCATGAGATTCTTTTTCATATGCCTAAGTGATCAAGAACGAATCACCTCGACGTTTCATTATCTCATTCTGAAATGCTACTGCAGTATTACCCTATTCTACCACCTGACTATTTTTTCCTAAGCAGTTTTTTTCTCCTACCTTCTATTCGAAAATGAAGGCCTATTGAACTCTGCCTCCATTTTCATGGTAGGAGTTTTTTTTCACTGCCTATTTTTTCTAGTTCACCATAGCAGGACAATTTATGAATTTGTACATTTTATCTGCACACATTGTCATAACTTTATTTCGTTACTCATGTTTGCTTAGACAGTACCTTCCCGGTGCTAACCAAATATAAATTCTAAATTCTAAATAAATTTGACGTTCCATTGGGATTTTATCCCTACAGATAAACAACTTGTTTTTTTTCAAATATTGAGCTGAGTGCTCATGCCTAGAGAAAATAAGGTCAACTTCAATCGCTGAAAAACGTTTGACCAGAATAGGAGGGTTTTTACTACGGGAAGATAACCTTTTAGCTTCAGCGACTTTAAAGTTAAAGCCGCACGAGTAAAGGAAATGAAATGCAACGTCCAGGGGGATTTTACTCATGGGAACGTTTTTTAAAAGAAAATTGAAATTTCTCTTATGTCGGTCAAGTGACTCAGTACTGACCATGTTTATAAAAGGCTCTAGTTTCACGCATTGTTGAGAAGTGAGTGAAGACAACTTTCACTCAAAAATGGTACCAAGGATCGTGAAGAGAGAACCATATTTAGACATAAAGGTACTAAAGTTTTCCAGGGCGTCAAGGTCTAATTTCATCATGCTTAAGGTGGGTTGTTCTAGTAGAAGTTTTACGCGAAGAGGATGTTTGCGTCTAAGTACTGACTGGGGTTTCATATTGGTTTTTAAAATATAAGAACTTTCAAATCAATAATACGAAGGAAAAATTGTTACTAGGAACGTTTTGCGGAATAAAAGATTTAATATTTTCAGCAAGTCACTGCAAGCAAATATCTGCTAGGTAACGAGTTTAAACTGAAAATAGAATTAGCGAAGAGGCTATGCAGGATGAAAAATTATATCAACTGGTATACCAGTTACTACAAATTATTCTTCGCTGGAAATAAGGTAAACTTACAAATTTTTCAACTTTATTTCTAGAATTAGCCTTTTAGATTCCGTCGTTTTGACGTAAATCTGCGAGAACTTTTAATGAGGCTATGTAGGGTGAAAAGTTTAAAAACTCTATATTTCTCCCTTTTGCAATTGCAATAACTGCAGGTATGTGCAGCTGATGATGAGGTAGAAATACAATTAATTGTCAATAATTAAGCTAATATTTTCTACAGGAAACGTAGAAATCAGTTCAAAATTCGAGAATTCACTTATCTTCAAATTTGAACCAACCGCCTTCGACCTTGACCTCGACCTTTTTTATTATTATTTAAGTTATTAAAGTTAATTTATCCAATGTGATATGCGACTCACCAGCTCGCTCATATGTCCGTCAAGTGAAAGCCCACAATGGACACTATGGATGCGACAGGTAAGTCGTTTGGTTAACGTAATGGAAAACACAAGGTGCTGTCATGTTGGAATTTCTATTGCTAACCGCATGACGTTCCCCATGTATAGTGGGCATCTTCGCGATGACTGTTCGTTTCGATCACGAAAGCAGGTAATCCACCACAGAAGCATATCGCCTTTCGACGAGTTACCTATCGACAAGGTTCGTAGCTTCCCAATGGACTACATGCACCTAGTTTGCTTGGGTGCAATGCGGAAGTTACTTCGTCTGTGGAGATTGTGTAAGGAGGTATTCTCCAGCACTCAATGACTTCATTAAAAAATGCAGCCAGTGCTTGCCGATGGAATTTTGACGCAAGTGCAAAACATTAGATGTTCTTGAGTTTTGGAAGGCTGCAGAATTTCTTCAATTTTGGCTGTACATAGGCCCTATTGTTTTGAATCCATATCTTGACAATGACCGTTATATGCATTTTTTGCAGCTTTCTGTTGCAGTGCATATTTTTTGTCATCCTATTTTTCCTAAGACCTGGTTTGATTTTGCCCGCATTTTGTTAAATAACTTTGTTTCTGATTTCGCTTTATTGTACGGTGATGCAGAGATTGTAAATAATATTCATTGTTTAGTTCATCTACATGAAGATGTGAGTCGGTTTGGAGTGTTGGATAATTTTTCTGCCTTTTCTTTTGAATCCTTTTTACAAATCATTCGTAATTTGATTTAGGGGTCAACAAACGTAGGTGCACAGGTGTACAGGCGATTTTCAGAAAGACGTATGCCTGAGTTGCCATCATGCCCCATGCTGTTGGACGACGATGAGGGTTTACCACAATATTTACAGCTACCTCGCAGCTCACCTGCCATCTTCCACAACGGCTACGGGCTGTCGACGGACGCGCCAGACAGTAGTTATAACTACTGTCAGGAGACTATGTGGTATTTATTTCAGGTTCCGAGTGTCAAGTCACTTTTATTGAGGTTATAAAGTTTTTTCCTTCAGTTCTCTATTCGCATTCAAAATTGGCACTAGGATAAACGTTTATAACTGTAAATAGGAGAAATTTAAATATAAGGTTATCGATATGTGTGAGACAAGCGTAAGCTGTCGCTACTGCCAGAATCTTCATTATATGTACAATATTTTCCCAAAAATGAGTATCTAGTTTGCATTTGAATGTTTAAAATTTTCTGAAAGGACCACCTCGTCAAGGAGTCCGTTCCAGGCTCCAATGAACCTATGCGAAAAGGCGTTCCGTCAGAGGTCCGTATGGACCAACTTCCTCTGCAGTTTAAAGAGATACCCCACAGATGTTCCGTTCCGGCCAATTCGAAGAAGTAATCAAATTCTAGGACACAATCACAGCCTTTAAAAATCCGGTATATTTGGATGAGGTCACCACCCAGTTGCTTGTAAGTGAGAGGAAACAAATCAAGTTCAGCCAGTCTGGCTTCATAAGGAAGATGACTAAGATTCTTGACCATTTTCATAGCCTTCACCTGCATTCGTTTTACCTGTAGATGATCCTTCTTAAACCATGGATGCCGGGCCTGGACGGCATACTCCAAGTGAGATCGAACAAATGACCCGTAGGTTTTTCGGAACATTTCCTTATCACTCTGCACAGATCCACGTCTGAGCGCAAATAAGACCTGTTTCGTGCGTTTAACTGCCTTTAAACATTGTGAATATGGTTTGAGTGAAGAGTTTATTAGAACACCGAGGTCCTTCTGTTCCTCGATAATTGAAAGCCAACGCCAATTGAGATCAGGAATCATCCTCCTTACTGATAGTTCCGGTACGAAGTCTTAGGACCACACACTTGCCAACGTTAAAATTTAAGAACCAACGAGCAGACCAGCAGTTATGAAGATTGAGACCCTCTGGAAGTGCGGGCCTATCAACATAAGATCTGATGGCCATCCACAATTTAACATCCTCTGCTAAGATGACGGCACTGCAAACCAGGTCATCGACACAGTCTTTGATTTAGACTAAGAAGAGTATTGACCCTAGATTGAGCCTAGGGGATACCACTTAGAAGTGGAGAAGGTGTTGACTTCGAGGTATCGATGCAAATAAATTACAATCTTCCTGTAAAAAAATCTGCAATCCATGTCAGCAGAATTCCTCTAATTCCATAAATAACGCGTCGTTTGAAATTGCTTTCGAATTTCAGCTCCTTGGAGTTAACGAAGTTTGAGTCTCTACCTTAGTGTAGAAGACACGTTGATTTGTAATAACTCTTGAGTGGATTGTTCAGTCTCTAAATATGGAA